>CAJNOP010000004.1:4734776-4761165 GCA_905250075.1 Rotaria sp. Silwood1 | reverse complement strand
CACTTAAAAGTTAAATATCTCCCTCTAGGCAAGCCAACAGCAGCTAATATTTTAACCTTGTTAGTTTGGCGTTGAGAGCTTTCATTTGACCCGAACATGTGCCACTTTTCCGCTCATCAATACACACACCTCCATTGTTAGATCAATTTCTTAAAATTTTCACACTTTCTCTACACTATTTCTATATAGCCCAACAGTTTTCGCTCTCTCACACAGACATTCTTCGTGCTCCGCCGCATAAAGACTTTTATGGCTAATGTGGTAAAATAATGGATTGTTCATTTTTTTTTGCTGGCTCTCTCACGTATTTCGTTTGGTCCAATATTTTTTACGACCATGGAAACACTTTGTTGAATCACGTGCTGTCTTTTACGGTTACTTTGACACATTGCTGAATTCTCTAAAGCTGTCACGCTTCTTCTCAGACATTTCTCTGTAGCTCAAAAGAGTTCGCTAGCTCTACAATAGGTTCATCGGTAATCTGAAGCTCGTTGCATCTTCATTAAGATCTGGATGAATTCGCCGACATTCTATTGCTGAAAAACTTGCTCGATCATGGAAATGCTTTGATGGCTAACTTACAACTTCTAGGTACCCTAACCGCTAAATTAATGGGATAAAACTTTTCCAACTCTTTCACATTATGAGCAATCCTAAAGTGTTCCCCATGAATAAAACACATTAATCGCCTCTTCGTAGCTGCTTCCCATCACGATCATATTTTAATGGGTAGCTTTAAGCTTTTCAGCTCTCTTCTTATAAATCCACCTGTGAATATAACCCATGTCGTGAGAATCACCGCGATTTTCGCGATTTTCTAAAAAATTGGCGTAAAATCGTGTTTTATCGTATTTCTTTAAAAGATCGACGATTATATCAGATTTTATCGCGATTATGGGAGAAGAGCTGATTTTCAAAAATCATTGATAAATCATGACAATTATTCATTCACCGTTTTGTTATGAACACACACGGATATATAAGCAACGCCGTTCAATGCATAACAAATAAGTTTTCGAAATATACTTTTCTGATAAATTATTTCTTGGTTATTTTTAATCAAAAAAATGCCAATCCTGATCTATGATCTGGAGAGGACTACACTGAAGCGGTCTGATAAGAATCAGACCAGCTCGAGATTGGACAGATCGAGCGATCTGATCGTCTTGGATCTTGAGAAAAAAAGATTGAATTAAATTCAAGAAAAAATCCAAATATGTGTCTCCCAAAGAACCAATGAAATAGTAGAAAATATCAGTAAACAGACGGTTAAATCTTGCATAAAATCACGATTTATCGTAAAAATCGCCGAAATAATCGGGAATAATCGGCGATTTTATCGCGATTCAGCTCACGATTATCGTTTCGATGAATCGGGATTAATCGGCAATTTTTAGCCGATTCAAAGGACATGGGAAGGATATTGATTTAAGTCTGAACCATTCCTAGTATCACATGATATTCTTTGTGAGCGCTAAGTTCAATGAATGAGTCGTCTGCAGCTTTTTGACTTTCTTTTAAGATATAATTTCGCGCTGAAAAACGCATTTTTGTCCTGATCTAGGCACATTGATAGGTAGGCTAAGTGTTCTAAATAGCTGCCCAACAGATTCTTATGTGAATTTGAATATGTTGTTGCCATTCTCATAATTTTCTGTATTGTCTAAAAGTTTTTCCTGAGCTCTTGATAAATGGTTGGATGATCCTAACTCCTGTGCCATTATCATCATCCGTGTTTGCCAGAGCAAAACTTTTTCTCCATAACTCTCAGCGATTTGAGTACTGCTTGAAACTTTCATCTTTTCGTTCTGACAGATTCCTCTATTTTCTGAAACTTTTTTTTGGGTCTTTTTCTACGAATTGCTCTCTGGTTCTGCGGTTTTCACTATCGCCCTGACACACTGATGAAAGGGTTAAAATCTGGTCATTTACATTCTAATTGAAACGTAGTTTTACAACAGTGAATTCATTTTATTCAGTGAGAATGAATCATATACACAAAGTAACAGAAGCACTATGTAAAATACAGAGATGGATTCGTTACCGATAACACATTGCATGACTAGTAACAGAAAATAACAAAAAAGAAGTGTGCCTTTCATGGTACCATTGTGTCGCTTCTATGCATTTATCTAGATATCTATATTTATAGAACAGAAAGAAGCAATGAGCTCTCTATTTCATCCCGTCAAAGCACAAATTACAATTTTTTCAAGCATAATTTTCAGAAAATCGATACTTACCTAGATTTTCGAGTACTTTGAGTATTTTGCCCAGCTCTATTATCTTTAAGTATAAGAGAAAACAGACCCCAAGTTCTAACTTTTGTAAAAATATTATTTTCTACTTGAAACAAATCTGCTCTTATGCTGCTCGGGAAACTCTATCGCAGCATCACGAAAAAAGGAAAAACATCTGCTGATTTTTTGCATTGCGATTATCTCACGTATACTGTAAACACTGTCAAATTGGAATATCTCGGTCCCGTATGCTAAGGACAGCATAAATTTTAGATTAATTATTTTGATGGTGAAAACTTTAATTTGACCTGAATACGTCTAGTCTTATTTTCTGACACACCAAATCCCATGCCGCAAAAAACGGATCAGTTTTAGCGGTAAACCGCGGTTCGCCTTAAAAAAACCAGTCCACAGATAGGGAGCCGGTAAAGCGAGTAAAACCGTGGCTAACCGCCGGTTTTGATCACATGGGAATCTCTTCATTGTTAGAAAAAATTAAGCCGCTCTAGTAAAAAATACATTCCAACATAGGAACGAAATCTTAAAAAACACAGATGAAAGATGCAATAATTAGAGCTCTAACATAAAGTCTATAAACTGGAATAATTAAAAGAGTTACTCATCGAACAAACATTCGAAAAACTAATACAACTCAGGATCAATCAAACTAATACTCCATAACAAGTGAAGAACATTATTTTAACACTGCAGATCATCGTCGATTTTATTATCAATTTATTTAAAAGAATATCTCCGCTCCAAAAAAACTGCTGAACAATATAATCATTATCGAATATTTCGTTTCAATTCAAACTTTTCAAACTACTTACTTTCACTATAATTTTCTTATGCTGATTTGTCCGCGTCACTTGACACGGTGATGCTGCTTTGTATAACATAGATCTCGAAGATCGTTATAGCGTATAAAACAGCCGAATTAACCTTCTATATGATTGGTATGCTTCAATATCTTCTCGTCAAGAATATTGTCTCTTTTTTCTCTCTTCAATCTCATCCAAAATGACGTAAACATGCACTGATTTTTAGCAAGCACATATATTTTACATATGAGCGATAGCAATGAATCCATAGCAGGCAAGAGCATATCTATGTCTACGATAATGATTACGATAGATTTATGATATCACAAATGTCGATATAAAGCATTCTGTTGCACAGAAGCAGCATCATGGGTCTATCGTGCGAATTTTGGACATTATTCATAGAATTTTTTTACTAGAAACACTTTCGAGCATAATTATCTTCCTTAGTTATTATTTTTTATCGGGTCAGCATTTTTTTGATCATCAAATAGTTGAGTTTTGATCACCAACTTTTTACTGTAAAATGATCACCAAAAATTAGTGATTTGATCACCAAATTAACTGAAGGTGGCAACATCAAAAACACAAATGAAAAAAAAAAGAATTCAATCAAATAAATGCCATATCATCAATGACCGCAGCATCTCCATGTATCCATTCTGTTAAATAAAAGAAATATTAAAACCAAATCCATCATTCTCTCATTCTAAATATCATCCACATCGCATCGATCTTCACACCCAGAGCTCATCCACACCCACACCCCCTCACTCACATCCTCACCTTCCATCGTTCATGTTCACCCTCACTTTAACGTTTTTTTGTTAAATCCCACACTTATATTGAAATTCATTATTACTCCCTACTAATAAGTTCATTCTAATCATATAGGATTTGAAAAGTTGAGTCTCATTTATGGAAACATATTTTCAGTTTAATTGGCTCGACTCTTGATTGATTTGGTGATCAACTCACTCATTTTTTGGTGATAATTTCGCAGTTACACAATTTTGGCGATCAAAACTCTACTTTTTGATGATCAAAACACTTTTTTTTTATCCATTAACACAATACATGTTTCAACAGAAAATTCTTTCAATGTATGAAAAAACAATGTGCATAAAACTAAGTTAAACAAAAGAGATATAACGATAGCCTAATATATTCATGTTCTTATTTTTTCTTGAAAATTTTATTTATCATCTTTTTCTTATACTACTTTTTGCATATAAAATAATGTGTATAGGACTATAGAGAATTGCTAAAGACGTATGACACATCCTCACACATCTTATATTCGATAGAATTAATTTGTTTTTTGCGTTGTATCTGTTTTTTCTGATCTTATTTACGTTGTATTTTGACTTTTTTGTTTTTCTTTTTGATTTCTTTATTCGATTAGATAAAGACAAAAAATAGATAATGAGAGATTATTCTTATTAGAGATGCGTATATCATAATAATGAGATAGACTATATCAGATTGTATTAGAACAAAAAAAAGAAGTCATTACTGTCGTTGAACTGCCTAACAAATGAGAAAGGCTATTCTTCCCACGCACTTCTATTATGAAAAGAAACCCGAGAAGAAACTAAATTGTGTTTTGTTGTATATATATAAATATGTTGGAGCCAACTAAATATTCTCATTCAATATCAAAATAAATTTGAGTTCATAATTTACAATATACACAAAACAACAAAAACAGCTTTCATCAATGTCTTACAAATCATCATATTTTCGATGTCTTGAAGTAAGTAACGAATATTTAAGAAAATGAATCATATATGAATGAAAAAAAACATTTCTAAAGCATCGATTATCAACATTACATGAAGATATGGATGATCAAGAAGCAATAAATATTCTGAATAATGAACTATCTAAAGAACAATTAAAATCACTTCTTCAACATGGAAATACAACATCATTTATTTTTTCAATTAAAAACCGTATTGGTGGTTTAGCACGAGTTCTCCAAGTCTTCCAGGTAAAGTGTACATTAGACATAAGAGAATTATATTAAATATTCAGTAATTGGTATCGAACAAAAGATATATTAAATAATAAGTAATATTTAATATTTAATATTTAAAAAGTGACTGTCGCCCAGAATCGTTCTGTTCGACATATATTGACAACGGTTATCGTCTTGCACAATTATGATTTGAAAAAGTAATTTCAATGAAACATCTGGCAAATATTAATTTCCTAATATTAGTTAAAGTAAAAAATGCTTTCTCGTATAAAAGATAGTGGAACAAGGCCAAATCGCGTCACATACGGTAAATAATCGCAACTATGATAGTGAGTTAGAGGACTTCACTATTCGTAGAGAGAAGTTTGAAAGAGTTTGCCTCCAATTCGATTCGAATCTTTTTCTTACAGTTTCAGTTTCATGTAATGGTTTTTCAGTTCGATCCTACTATTATTGATTAAAATGTTTCATAATTATATTTAATATAGAAAAGAATAACTTGTATAATATAGAATAACAAGAAGAATATAAAAGTTATTAACATTTGTAACATATAGACGCATTATACTATGTGGTGCAAAAAATATTAAGTTGTTTGTTTTTACGTCTTCGTTACATTGCATTGCTGATGAAAAGCTTTGACAATTAATTACAAGTACATTACAATAGGTAGTTGTCAAGTACATGTTACTTTTTATTTGGTTTTTGTCTTCAATATGTGTGTCTTAACAGTAATTGTTCACACATCATTTGGTTTAAATGGGATTATTCGATAGATTCTCCTCAATCGATGACAATTGGACAATGAATTGGGTAACCTTTTACTTTAAACACAATTTTTATCGTCACTTAATGCTCTGCGTGTGTGAATTATACCAATAAGGGCAACAACAATGATTTAAAGTAAAAAAAAAATTAGCATGAATTAATTAGATAATTATTCATGAAGATCAATGAAGACTTATCATTGTCTTTTAGTTTGAGAAATCATGACTAAACTCGAAAGGGGCCTAATTGAAAACTGCTCGCTTAAATATATTTGAGGTTCTACAAGATATACGTTATTCTGGACTTCAAAAATACAACCATTCATCTAGATTTGAAACCAAGCTCCCCTATTCATCGTTTTTCAGCATATGTGAATATGAGAGAAACAGAATTTTTCACATTCACGATGCGTCTTGAAATAAGATATGATTGATTATAATGCTTCAAGTTTATCTATGAATAACTGAGATTTAGCACAAAAAATTTCACAAGTATAGTTAAAACTTTATTAATATTGATTTTTTTTTATTCTGAACAGGAGCATAACATAAATGTTGTTCATATTGAATCTCGTCGTTCTCATCGTACAAATTCTGAATATGAAATCTATGTTGATTTGGAAGCTGACAAGGCTAATGTTGAACAATCAATGAAAGAATTGAAAAGACAAGTTTCATGTGTTGAATTTGATCCAAGTATTCTTTTTGAACCAAAAGAAAATTTGAATAATGACAATGAAAATCATAATACAAAGAATCACACAGGTACAAATGGAAATGATGATTTTAATTTTTTACCATTATCGCCGTTTCTTGATCAAAATGGCCAAGCAATAGGACGTCATAGTAAGTAATATAAAAAAAAAACAAAACAATAAAACTAATAAAAGCATACGAGTGCAAATGAAAAGAGGCATCAGTTGTAATAAATTTATATATTTGGTACATCCAACCGATCACTATTTTTTCTTCAAAGTCTAAAGTCTATGCCATAGTCATCAGATGTGCGTACTTTAAATGTGAAAGATTTTATTAGAAAACTAAAACGAGTATTGATATCATTTTATACTTCCTAGGTCAATGGATACTGTTATCCGTATTTTCACCGTATCATTGCCGTATACGGATCGTATCGTTGCCGTACACGGACCGTATCGTTCGACCTGGGTTTTATTTTTCATTATGATCAATTATTAAAATAGCATTAGAAAAATAAGAAAATAAATAATTAATTTAATATTAGGATTAATAAATATTCTGCGAATGAGACTGAGAGAATCATTGCTCACAAGAACTTATATATTTTTAATACTAAACAGCTGTGACATTACACTCAATGGGCTCTTTTTTTTCATAAAAAGTAATCACGCCGCTAATGTATGGAAGAGTTATGATCAGCTCCATGTTCTACTCATGATTTTCACTCCTGTTATGAATTAGTATTCATTAGAACAAGTGTGATCGAGAAGTGATATTCAACTGTTTTGCTTTATCGAAGTACTTAAGAAGGTTATTCATTGTCTGCTTTTTTTCTTTGTGATAAAGAGCAACTATAAATTACGCTTGAAAAAATAACTTTTCACTCATAAAAGAAAATATCATTGGACGTCGAAAAGCATATGTAAAATATGTTTCAAGAAACTCATCTATCAACTTCACTGGAAATATCATCATTAAATTTAAAAAATGCTTTGGATCATCATTTACATATTTCATTAAGCCATGACTCTTCATTATCAGTTCTTTGCTATGACAGTGTATTATGTTATTTATCAAATGTTATTCACCATGGTCCAATAAATGAAATTGAATCAAATTTAACACGTTTCTTCACATATAAACAATTAGAACAAGCATATTATAATTTACAAAATTCTCTTCAATATTCTTTATCAATTGTAAATTCAACTACTGATCAACATGTATATGACATTATTGAACAATGTAAAAATAATTTAACAAATGTATCATGTTTATTATCAACAATACAAAAAATTTATTCAAATAAATTATTTTCATATTTACCAATATTTGTTACAAATGATTGGATTCATATGATACGTTATATTCAAGAACTTGCAAAATTTGATAGACCATCAACAACAACAGTAGCTGATTTAGAAGGACAAATAACAGATTTGACTCAATATATATCATTATTACAACAATCAATTAATAATGTTAAAAATCTTCCATCATCAACGTTAACAACAGCATCAATTGAATCTTCAACATCAACTGATCAATGCTGTTTACGTACCTATTGTCAACACACAACAAATCAACGTATTACATCAATCATAGATTCTCCAACATCATCATGGACATCATTAGATCTTGATAAAAGTCTTATACCAGCAATTAATCAACCCATACCAGGTTTTATTCGTAATCCAGTGTCAAATTTTTTGATGCCAACATCACCACAATTAAATGAAATAACATCATCAATGATGTCAACGGATGATAACATAAGTAGTGATGATGAACAATCAATAAGTTCTAAAACGGGTTCAGTTGTTGTTATAAGAGATGATGATTTATGGATATATCCTGTTGGTGTTGATGTTCGAAAAACAAAATTTTATCCACATGAATATATACGTTCTCAATCTTTATTTAATCCAACAAACGAAACAAATGATCGAAATAATACATTTATTCGAACGAATAGTTTTGATGATGAAGACTTTGCGAGAAATAGTTTAGCGAAATTAAAACCACAACATAAAAAGCATAAGAAAGGAAAAGGTTTGAACAACTAATGAAGAATAGGAGTTAATTTTTTTTTTTGAAATAGAAACTAATCATGTTTATTTCTGAAGATAGAAAAAAATAATTTTTTTCTTCTTTTTTGTAGTTGTAGCCGAAGAAACACCTTGGTTTCCACGTCGTATTACTGATTTGGATCAATGTTCAAATAAAGTTCTATTATATGGGGTTGATCTCGATGCTGATCATCCTGTATGTAAAAATATTGATTTCTTTTTCTTTTTTGAATGATCTTCATATTTGATTTTTTTAGGGTTTCACTGATCAAGTTTATCGTGCACGTCGAATGTATTTTCATGATGTAGCTATTGCATATAAACAGTAAGTATATCTATTGTTTAGGGTTTGTTCATTTTTAATTTTATTATATTTTTGAGTGGAGATCCAATACCACGTGTAGCATATACAAAAGAAGAAACTGAAACATGGGGTGTAGTATTTCGAAATTTAAATAATTTATATCCAACACATGCATGTAATGAATATTTGGCTAATTGGCCATTATTAAGAGAAAAATGTGGTTTTAGGTAAAACTAACTTTTTTGAACATTTTATTTATTATTTTTTTAATATATTTTTAGAGAAGATAATATTCCACAATTAGAAGATATATCGCGTTTTCTTCGTGAACGAACTGGTTTTACATTACGTCCTGTTGCTGGTTATTTATCACCCAGAGATTTTTTATATGGCTTAGCATTTCGAGTTTTTCATTGTACACAATATATAAGACATTCATCGAATCCTTCATACACACCTGAACCGTGAGTTTATTATTTTTTTCGTTAAATTCGAAAAGAAAATAAACATATATGAATATTAATTGATTTTTTTAATTTAGAGATTGTTGTCATGAATTACTTGGTCATATACCATTGTTAGCCGATCCGAATTTTGCTCAATTTTCTCATGAAATTGGTCTTGCTGCTATTGGTGCATCGGAAGAAGATATTAATCGTTTAGCAACAGTAAGATAATAATTCTCACTCTTGCAAAGTTCTAGTTATGAATTGTGACTTGCAAATGAGTTTTTTTTTGTTTTGAAACCTAAAAGCTTATTGCATTTGACATTTTATGAGGTATATTGATACATTAGATAATTGAACTAATCTCTATGTTTTGATTTATTTTGCAAAATGGTTACTTTATGTGCAACGAAATACTTAGGATTTTTAGACTGAACTTATTTGTGAACACATTTAACAGTGTAAGTCAATAGTGGCAGTTCAGTTGATCGGCTTATATCTATAGACAAAATGTATAGTCATACAGTAAAACTCGGCAGAAAGTGCTTTCATTCTTGGAGTACTAGAAGTGATGAGTGGGAGGGAGAAAGAACGAAATGCATGGGTGACGTGACCTTTTCTACAATACACGATCTGTCACCAGGTCATTCCTTCTCCAATTAAATTTATCTCGCAATAACATTGTCTGCTTAGTTTTATTTCACATTCTGTTAGGGGGAAAGGTCAATAGTGTTTCAAATTCTGGTTTCTCTACAGAATCATCACGAAGCTGTAAAAATTAGCAGAAAGTATTAAGAATTTAACAAAGAGTCAGACCTTTTCGAGATAGCTCCCCTAGTCAAGAGTCCTGAAGTCTTCTAATTTTTTTCTTCAACCATATCTTCTCCTTTACACAGATCTTCGTTTATTTCTTCCATTGTATACATTAGCTTGTCTAACTAGACAGTAAAATTTGAAAAATTGAATATGAAAAAAATCTTTTTCCAATAACCTTTTAATCAATAAACTTTTAATCTTTCCAATTCTACACAAAAAAATATAAATATAAAATTTAAAAAAAATTTTAGTGTTATTTTTTTACAATTGAATTTGGTTTATGTCGACAAAATGGTGGTCTTCGTGCATATGGTGCTGGGTTACTTTCATCATGTGCTGAATTAGAACATGCATTAAGTGATCAAGCTAAAAAAATTCCATTTGATCCAGATGTTGTTTGTAAACAAACATGTTTAATTACAACATATCAAGATCAATATTTTGTTTCAGCTAGTTTTGTTGAAGCAAAAGAAAAGATGAGGTAAAAACAAGCACAATAATAATTTTTTGTAATACTCTGTTTTGTTTTTGTATTTTTAGAGAATTTGCTGTATCAATAAAACGTCCATTTGCTGTTCGTTATAATCCATATAATCAAAGTATTGAAATTGTTTCAAATACTCAACATGTTGCACAAATAATATCGGATCTTAAAGGTGACATGTGTATTATATTCGATGCATTAAAAAAACTTCAAAATAGTTTTACAAACGGAATAAATAATGAAAAATAACATTATCGAATAACTCGCAATTTATTTTGTCTTGTATTTATGTGTTAGTATATATTTGTTTATTGTTAGTTGTCTTTAAAATAATAATAATAATAATAAAGCAAAACAAGAAAAATAATAAATTGTCATTTAAATATCAAATATTATACGTTCATCATCTTGAGTAATTAAATCAATTGGTTTAGAAAATGGATTTAACCATGTTAAACCCATTCGTGAACCAAAAACTATTTTTAATGAATATATAAAGGAATTTCGTTCTCGATTTAAATATGTTACTCCTTTAAATAATTCAATTTGCTAAAAAAACAAAAAAAAACAGAATACAATAAATTAAACTTTTTATTCTTAGATAATTTTTTTTAAACATACAGTTGTATCAGTATATATAGAATATAATTGTGTACATGTCATAATACCAGTAAATGATAAGAAAGATAATCCTTCTAAACCAAAAGATATCATAAAAAGAAGTGTCACTGGTGGTGACCAAGCAGGACATGCTGTTAAATTTTTTGACAAAAAAAAGAAAAGTAACATATCAATATATAATTAATAAATCACTAACCAGCCCAATTTGATGACATACAAGTTTTTATATGAATACCAAGAAGCAACAATCCATAGATTGTTAACATAAAAGTATAAAACTAAAAATATATACAAGAGACTTGATGATTGTCGGTTAAAAATAACAAAATTGGGCTGTTGTCGATGCATATCAATATCGTTAACGCCTCTGAACTGTCTGTACTAGCCTTAGAGCCCAAATCAGCTATAATTATGAGATCAGTTTTTATTAGTAAAATATTTTATGAAACTGTTTTCTTCTCGGTTAATTTGATTTTTTTCTAATAATTAATTCGAACCTGGTTAGAAAAACACTCTTCATTAATCATTTATAACTGGAACCAAACGTTGTAAGAGCTATCGGCAGTAGTACGAACAAACAGGTGATATGGGAATCATTTGTTTATTTTAATAACAAAAGATTTCAATTAAGAGAAAACCATCTGAATTGGTGCCCAGCTTTTTTCCTCATATTAGATCTACAAGGGCACCTTGGTGAGACTGAAAAGGTTCATTCTTATGGGCTTATGCAGTCTAGTTATGATAGTTTTACTGAATTTCTAACCCATAATCAAGTAACAGAATTTCGATATAAAATTTTGCCTATAGATAGATCTAATGATGTTTAGAATAACCTGACGGCCTGAACCGAAAACAACATTGTTTTATTACAATATTGATTTTTTCGTGAAGTGAATTTTTGTATGATGCCAGTATCAAGCAAGTATTTCTTGGCAACTCATATATCTCAGCAAGACAACACTCTTTTCGACTGAATCTTTTAGTATATTCTATTGATCAATTTACCTATCACTAAGCGAAATTTGACGTTGAAATTCTATTTTTTTAATTTTTTAGTATATACCTACAACTTGATCGAAAATTTAGTAAAATGATCATAACTCAGTTTCGGAAGACTATGAGAGCGAACCCTTTCAGTTTGACTAAGGTACCCTTGTACGCCCAATATAACCTCAAACAGCAACTATCAGTATGGGAGGCTTTCTTGTTAAGCAAGAGAGAAATCGCTAATTTGTCGTGTGTTAAACAACAGCAGAAACTTTTTTAAATAAAAAAAATGTTTCAATTTCGTAGCTAAATGTCATAAAGAAACTTATTTTTATAATTGTCTTTTTGTATGATTATTAAAATTTCCATTTCGTTGCCTTTGTTCATTTATTTGATTTAGTATCATCAATCGTTAATAGGCTTTCCCCATGTTTTGCCATTTTATATAGTTATAGATTTTCCTCATTTTTCCACTAATATGTCGAACTCAATCTGGAAAATACATCAAATAATTTTTAGTTCTAGAAATGATCTGCTATCGAGATACCATATAGACTAAACTACTGGAAAAACAATAATTTCAATCAGTGAACAAGGTATTAAGATTTTTTTTGTTCTTGTCAATATAAATTTTTTATTTAATGTTCGCGTCTATGGATCTTTTTTCGTCAAATAATTAAAAACTTCTTCTCTAAGCAATCACGTTATGAAATATCTTTTTTTCACCGGTAACGTTATTCAATTAAATCTATTGTGAATCAAGTTCAATAGCGTTTTTATTTGAATCAAAGCTTTAAGTTTGAATTAATTTTAGAATAAGCAAGAAATTAAAGATCGAATAAATCGATGAGTAAATATTTAATTCTTACAGAAAATTCTCTAATTACAAAACAAATAGAATTCTTTTAGAAATTGGAAACCTTTTTCTTGTCTTCTTACATAGTCATCTGATAAAACAGAAATAACGCTACGGACACCATTTCAAATATGAATACTTTATAAATAGATAATCAAATAGAACTTGAAACAAAAGATAAAATACATGCAATAGGAACAATCTTTTACTAAAATGAAATTATCATATTTATGTTTTGATGAGATAAGTATGTACTCGGTATATGTCAAAGTATTATCATGATTCTTTTTTTTTGTTTATGTCGTATAACATTAATTCAATAATCTATGTCAATCGTTTTCAAACAAAGGTTTGACTTGTACTATTATATAAAAGTATTTGTTTAGGTAGGTTAATATACGTATATCAATGAAATATCTTGACAAATCTTCAAGTGCAAATTTTTTATTTCATAATCATGTCATGAATCTAAGTTTGTATTTTATATGAGATAACAATAGAAATTTTTTATATTACATTGTTTTAATTACAAAATGTATTCTTACCGTAAATAAAATGAAATATTTTTGATTGTTTTGTCCAACACAATTATTAACAAATACACAATGATGATCCATTCGTTTTATGCATCGTTTACACACACTATTTTAAATAAATATATTTAATAGATTGTAAGTAAACCATGATAAGTAATCTCAGATATGAAAATCGGAATGCGTGTTATAGAATATAGCAAAGCTTCAAAAGGCTATCGAGTTGACTCGTCTGTTTGTCATGTTTTCTTTTTCTAAATTCTCAAGAAATAATAATTTTCGTTGATTTTTGCACATAAAACCTACATATTAAACTACATAGTGAAATATTTTACGCTTCGAAAGATGAGAAGTCATATTATTTTTGTTCATTATTTTCACCGAACACAATCATAACTAATAATAGATTATGAATCAAATGCTTGTTTTCTATTGATTTATTCATTTTCGATAGATTACTGTTCGCAATTTCTACGCAGCTGCTATAATTATCATTACTTTACATTACGTTTGATTAGGTTTTTATT
The DNA here is from genome assembly GCA_905250075.1 of Rotaria sp. Silwood1. Lineage (NCBI taxonomy): Eukaryota > Metazoa > Rotifera > Eurotatoria > Philodinida > Philodinidae > Rotaria > Rotaria sp. Silwood1. Next base: position 4,747,014 of record CAJNOP010000004.1, on the reverse strand, counting down.
CTTTTTTTTCTCATTCATTTTTATGTTCTTGTGATTTCACGAAACTAAATATGTCATCTACAAGTAATTCATCAAATTTCTTTGAAATGTTCTTAATTAAAAACTCAACTTGTTTTTTTTCAAAATGTCAACGTTTTTTTTTCTTTTTATTTATTCACGACAAATACATACTATATTAAATCAAATATTTTCGCATGCATGACTTCCTTTGCATAACTTATTAAGATAATTTTGTGCTTCTATTATGCTCAACTTAATAGTATTATATAAAAACAATACACAGACCACGAGAGATAGTATAGATCAAAACAAACAAAAACGGATAATAAGCAGAGACAGTTCGAGTTTACATAAAGGGAGTCGTACTTGAACCTCTCTGGTATATAAATCTGAATATTGATTCATCGGATGGGGTTCGAGGTCGAGGATAATCTGACATCTAACAAGGCAATGGTATTTGAATACTACAACACAATTTGAACTTGATGATATACTTGCAAAAATCTATTGTGTTAAAAGAAAATTGATCGATAGTTATTAATGAAGCAAAATTGAGCTATCAATTTGTTTGACAAGATTATAGCATTGAATATAGGAGTCGTAAGATATAACTCAATAGATAATCAATCAAATTAGCACGACAATAACAATAAAAAACTCAAAGTAATTAACTTATGCAATTTTTTCCTCATACTTTCAAATAATCATTTTTCTATCGTAATGTATGTAAAAACAAGCATGATTAATCGGAAATACATTGTATAGACAAATAAATAAATCTAATTTCTCAACTAGTTCATAATAGAGTTTTAAGTTAAATAGTATTCAAAGAAATAATTCATTTTTGAAATTTTGTTTAAACTTTAGAATAACTTGAGTTCTTATATCATCAAAAATTTTTTTTAAATTTCTAGTACCTACAATGATGTGCTCTTACTGGTTTTATACTTTGACACATGGCACATCGATAAACAGTTGTACCACTTTCATATCTAAGTAAATTTTCCGGTGTAGCATTTTTCAATGGCACTGCACCCTAGATATTAAAAAAAACAAAAAATTTCTAATATTATTCATAGTTCAATACATACTGGATTTGAAAACATAGTTTGAAAATGTGATGAAATAGCAAGAAATTCAAGAACATGAAATATGAAGAAATTAATTAAATAAAATAATAATGAATATGTTTTTGGTGTTAAAATAACAAAAACAAAAACCAATTCTCCATATAAAAAGAACATCCATGTCATAATACCACAAAATAAGCCACAAGCATCTTTTATACACCAATCGAATATAGTTGGACAACATGAACATGTGCATGTACAATCATCATTATCGATCATAGAACGTGGAACAATATCTTTTACAATAACACCTGTTTCTGATAATGATTTAGTTTCATCATCATCATTTTTTGATGGTAAAAGTCGTGCGAAGGACATAGAGAACGTATAAAATATAGTTATTACTCTGTTGTTAAAGAGTTCTTTCCTTTACATGGCAACGTTAGTGGTGACATCGTTAACTTTTATTTTTATTTTTATTTTTGAATTTTAAATTGAAATCATATTGAAGGTTAGTTGCTTAGTAACGAACAAAGTCATGGTTGATGATGTCATGACTCATCTCCTTTCACTATCTTCAAACAAGATGATGCATTTGATTCTAATCAAACATTTTTTTAAATATTTCTTTCTAGGTTTTTGTAAAAGATGAGATGTATAAAAATGGTTGTCATTTTTTAGATGAAAATATCTTTTATTTTTTTATTTTCTTCCTTTTAACCTTGTGATCCGTCTTTTTCCATGAACAGAACTCCTTCTATTCCTTTTCTTCGTCGTCCTTTTTTTCTCTTCTTTTCCTTTTTCTTTTTTTGATTATAATTCTCTTCTGTTGCAAAAATATTCTTCTCCAGATGGTTAATAAAAAAAAAGAGAAAACAAGAATGGAAGAAAAGAAAAAAAGCTGGAGAAAGGATAGAACATCATTTTTCCATTCTATCTTTATATATATTGTCTGACGATGACAAGACCACTTATAGAAACACGAAAAAAAAAAGAAAAAAACAACAACAACAGATAAACCAAAGAGAGAAAAAACAATAAAGAAATGGTAGGAACTATCGTTCATTAATTAGATTTATTCACGCTTTCTTTTTTAAAAATAAATTTGTTTTAATAGTACTGGTTTTATCGAATTATCGAACATCAATCCAATCGGTATCTTTTTTTTTGTCTATGTTGTTAACTTTTTATTAACAACTAGGAAGGTATAAATCTATAGTGACATGAATAGAAAGTAAAAATTCATTTATGCGTATATTTTATTTATATTTATTTGAACGATGAAAATAATTTCTTATAGCTCAACGTCAAGAAGTCTTTTTAGTTCTTCATTTAGAATCTATTCTATCTTAAGATTTTTTTTCTTTTATTTACATAAATACGTTACGATTATTACATTTTACCATCTCATTGGCATCAACAAAGTAACGAACAAAATAGACTGATAAGAATTAGAAAGAACACAATACTATTCTTTTCTTTCGCTGTTCCTTTTTTTATATGACTACTATCTTCTTTTGTTGCATACTTAACAACAAGATGAAGTATAACAACTGATATTAATTCGATGAGTTGCTGTTTTTTTTCTCTTACCTTATATAATCCATTTTTTTGGGTTTATTTACAGATCTATGTATATATAAATCGATGTTATAACGGCAAAAAATGTATACTACAACAATGAGCAATGAACGTGCCCCAGGACAGTAAGTTTGTGTTTATTATAAATATCAAATACAAAAAAAAGCATTTGTTTTTCTTTTTTTTATAGGATTTCGGATGATGATGATCAGAATTCTTTGACATCTTATCAAAAATTTGATAGAAAAAAAATAAATCAAAAGGTAAAAATATTCGAATTTAATTAACTTCTCATGTTTTTAACTTTCTAGCAAGAAGCAATAAAACGCGCTGGAGATTTACGTACTCGTCGTACACCTCATCGAACGGATACATCAGGTCCGGATGAAATAAAAGGTAGAATAAATTCTTCAAACCATTGTTGCCGTTTACAATTCATTTACACCATCAATGTTCTTCATAGAATCATAAGCAAAAAATCTTTTTTTTTACTTCTTCTGCTGCTTCTTCTAGAACGCATTAACGTGCTGCTTTTCTATCCTCTCAGATTAATTAGAATAGAATAAAATGAGTTAGGTCTCGATCTCATATCTTCCCATGTTTTTCAACTCATTATCTAGTCATTTCTTTCCCTTTTCTTTCATGACAAACAATAATCTTTCATATCTATAATATTCTTATATGATAGAAAGAAAAAAAGCAAAATCTATCACAAAATTTTTAGATTCAAACATCTAATCTCTCTTATATTTAAATACTTATTTTGATAATGCATTATTCTCGACTCATAGGATTTGACAATAATTCATTTCATCCTGATGATGGTGAACTAACAACATTTAATGGTAACACTCGTACAATACCTTTACCAACTGAACCATTGCGTACTATTCGTATAACTTCCAATGAAAAAGTGATAGCAGTAATAATTTTCTTTTGAAATGGATTTTTATATAGATCTTCATTTTTCTTTTAATGAATATTAGAAAAATGGTACAAATGTCTCTCGTCCATCAACTGCCACATCCATTCAATCAACATCTGTAAATCGTTCTATATATGCAACGCAAAAACTATCCGGTGTTACAGCTACAGCAACTCTTGATGATGGAGACGAAATAAGGCTGAATGGTATGTTGTGTTCAATTACTAACAAAAAACAGAGAGAATGAGCTTTTAATGCTTTTATTATTAACCATTCTTTTTATTAATGCATGAATATGATACAATTAAGAATGAAACAGTGTATATTCGGTCTTACTCTAGTGCATTTTATGCAGAATTTATTATGATATACTGCAAATTCTTTTCTTAAAAAAGAAACAACTCAACATTTCATTCTTGGAAATTATAGACGTACTTCGAAGGAAGCTATGAATAATACGTGCTGTTTCATTCTTAAGCAAAGTACTGTCTAGCATAGCTTCTTCTTTTTTTAAATGCTTCTTGCTTTTGTTAGTATTTCTATGTAACATGCGTCGTCCTCATCCACCCACATACAATACTGTTTTTTAAAAAACAAAATCCATCTGAGATTGATGACGATGCATGTTGCATAGAAGTACCTATTTGTTTGTGTTATTTGTTTATGTTGTGCACCCTCCTTTTAAAGAACGCAAATGCACGAGCAAGCATGATGATCACCTTCCTTCTATTAAACCAGCTCATCGTCATTCTCGTCGTAAACATAATCAACGTTCTGCTTCATCGTCGTCATCTGATATTAATAATCATTCTAATCCATTATCTCGCACTGATAATGTTGTGTTAAAAAAGCCTTCACGACGTTATCATAAAGATGAAATCACTTCTAATGATCGTTTTGTATCTGTTAATGAATCGAAAAAATCTAAAAATCCTCCTAATCATTATACAGATTCAGATGATGAAGCTGAACGTTTACCAGTTAAACCATGGTCACCAACTCCAAGTTATTCTAATGGTTCATCATCATTACAAATTGCAATTATGCCTAATAATACTCAAGATCCACAAACATCATCATCACCACAATTAACATTAGCTATACGTGAACTATTTGAAATGATTACAGAAGATTTAGATAGATTTGTTTATACACCAGCACCAAATGGTCTTGGTGATATTCAATGTCGAATAACACGTGATAAACGTGGCATGGAAAAAGGTCTTTTTCCAACATATTATATGCATGTTGAAAGACCAGGTGATGGAAAAAAAGTAAGAATTAATCAAAATTAAAGACAAAAATAAATGAATTTAACTTCTATGTTATAATTATTTTAGTTTTTTATTCTTGCTGGTCGTAAACGTCGACGTAGTGCAACATCAAATTATTTGATATCAACTGATGCAACGGATTTATCACGTGATGGTGAAAGATTTATTGGAAAATTAAGGTAGACAAAAAAACAATAAAATAATATTTTATTCATTAGCTGATAAAAAAAATTTTTAGAGCAAATATGTTAGGTACACATTTTACTGTTTATGATCATGGCTCAAATCCAAGAAGAAATATGTAAGTTTCTTTACTATGTATAAACACGAATGGATAAAATGTTCTATTTTTTTAGTCCGGTTGACGAATATCGTCGAGAATTAGCGGCAATTATTTATGTATACATATTATTAAATAAAAAAAAAAGAATACATTAATGTTCTTTTATATATTTTTATTAGGAAACAAATATTTTGGGTTTTAAAGGACCACGGAAAATGACAATACTTATTCCGGGTATGAGTAGTGATCATATGCGTGTTGAAGTTCGACCAAAAAATGTAAAGAAACAAAAAAAATACATTATTTATTTTGTTTTATTACAAAAAAAAAAACTTTTTTTGTGATTTTCAAGGAATCCGAAAGTTTAATTGAACGAAGGAGACATAATAATATGGAAAATATACTTGAATTACATAATAAAACACCAGTTTGGAATGAAGGTATAAATTAAAATTTAAATAAAAAATTTTTCAAAACTCGTTTGTTTTTAATTTTAGAAACTCAATCTTATGTACTTAATTTTCATGGACGTGTAACACAAGCGTCAGTTAAAAATTTTCAAATTGTACATGATGATGATCGTAAGTAAAAAACAAAAGAAACGAAAAAAAATTTACATAAGAAGATCAGCAAAAAGAAAGAACATATTGTTTTTTGTTTTAATAATAAATCTATTGAATTATGGAAGATGCTTGTAACTAACTTGTGCTTGTTTTTATTAAAATTCATGTAAAAAAGAACTGGTTTTTTTCTTTTACTAAAACTCGATTTTTTTAAAATATATACTTTACATTCAACGGGTTTCATTTTATTCATAAAATTTTCTTTTGTTTTTATGTATATTAATTTGTTTTTGCATTTATTTTGTAGAAGACTATGTATGCATGCAATTCGGTCGCGTTAGTGATGGTAAGTTTGATTTATTTGAAAAATTTTCAATGATGCTTAAAAGAAAGAATATTTTTAAAAAAATAACAATTTGTGCATGACTAAGAAGAATATGAATATTAATGATCAAGTGACATAATCAGGGATTCAAAGCGGAAATGAAAAGGAAGTTTGTTATGATTATGTCGAGTACCTAGTAGTCATATTCTCATTGAGACAACTCGTATATTGTTAAATGAGTATATGTCAGATTAGAGAGAAGTATTATCAATTTAGAGTATTCAGAAAAATAGCATTCTGGATCTCTTCCTGAATAAAACCTTATTCACAGTCATGAGATTTACAATTTTGTATTAATAAAGAAGAAATATATACAGATTTTCATTCAGGATGATCAGTGTATCAGAAGCAAAACCAGAGTTTACCCAATATATAAACATGTTAGAGTTTCCCATGATATACTTCAACTAATGGTTGAGTCGTTTTGTTTTTTGTAAGTCCAAAACCTACTTTGATTGTTCTCTAAGCTGTTTCTATGTAAATATGTCAAAGAAAGCAAGCGATAAGCATAAGTTCATGTTTTGATCGTATAAAAAATATGAAAACAAATATTTATTTACTGTAAAGAAAATTCTAGTGATTACATAGCTGCGCATAAGATAAAAGGAAAATCTCATGTTGTTTTACTCCTGTTGCGCAAGACAGAGTAGTATCAATAACATTTTTTTCTCTTTTTGAATCTTCTACATACATTTTTAATTACCAAACATTTTAGAGTCTATTTATGCAATATTTTTATTACATAACACAACTATATTTTAAAATGACAACTAAGTCAATAATCATACAATAAAGAATAAAGTTGCAATATGTATTTTCGTATAAATGATATAGAGATTTTTCTTACTGGCTTTAAGTTTTATTTAGATTTTTATCACTGTAAAATGGTCGAATATTTATTCTAAAAGGTAGATTGATCACATGAAGTATGTGATCATCATAATTGACACTAATAGCCTCTCTTTTTATTGTGACCTATCAAAAGAAATATTCTATTAAAGGATACAAATGATTTATAGATCATAAAACGAACGAAAATGAAGTTATATGAAAGGAAATTCTATATAATAATTGTTTGAGATCGAAAATTATCAAAATTTTTCTATTTTCATCAAAATTAATTCATCTGAGTAATAATTTTGCGTTTATTTATATAAATAAATACTTGACAGTGATAATTATCATAAAAGAAGAAAATAACTGATCTAAGTTCAACCAGTAATATGATTATATTAAATTAATTTTCTGACACTCTATGTTGTACTTCTAAGCAATGTGATCAGAAATAAAAATAATCCTTTTATCAATCAGATAGTAAATTGTCAGAAGGCTACGGAAGCGGAAGTGTACATCCCCAATAATTCAAAATTATTAATTATTACCCAATAAAACTACGAAAATATTTAGAACTTTTTAACCATCTCTATGAAGCGTTTTTTTATATATACTCCCTAGTCTTAAAATTCTCATACGGCTTCTGTAGATTGTAAGGAATTAATCAGTTCACAATAAAATTGTTTCATTGTGACACAATGACATATTAATATTCATACATATTTTAATAATCCATAAAAACAAAGAATAGAAATTAAGAGTAAATGTTTTGATAGTATGTACGTCGTATCTATGGTGAAAAAAAGTAATTTATGAAGTAAGCGCATGCAAATTCTTCTTATCTTGTTCTTTTCCCTGCTGTCATAATATGCCCTATAGAACAATAGAGTAGGTCAATAACACTAATTCGTTTAGTACTCAGCTCTGAAACGAGTTTCAAACTATTTTATTAAAAGTCTAATGAAACGAATCTTTATGGGGAAATCATTTTGGCCATCATTATCAAGATCTTAGTATGTTCTAATAGTTAGATACTGTAATTAGCTTCTTTGAATAAACTGTTGAAGATATCATGAGTATACTTCCTTTCTGTTTTGATATTAAAAAATTATTGATTGTCTTTTATCTATTCATTCAAGTATAATAGATATCTGGTATGATATTTTAAAGTAGAGATACATCTGAAGCGTTTTATTTATTAATCTTAATCGAAAGAATTTTCAAAAGCATTAAAAAAAACTGTTAATTATATATAAACTTTATTTTTAAATGTAATTTAAGATGTTTTCACATGCGACTACAAATATCCATTATGTGCTGTTCAAGCATTTGGTATTGCTCTATCATCTTTTGATGGAAAACTTGCTTGCGAATAGGTTTTCTATTTGTCTTTTAATTCCGTCCTTTTGTTTTTGTTTTTCTTTTCTTATTTTCGCATATTGTACACATTGTTCGTCCTTATTTATTTTTCTTTGTTTTCTTTTTTTTTCGAACTACTTTTTTTTTTGTTTTCTATATGTTGCTTCATCAACTAGTTTTCATTTTTCAACCAAAAAACAGAATGATTTTTTTTGCTCGTGTTTAATGTTCTATATATGTCGATCTATGTTTGTGTATCTGCACGACTGGAAATAAAAATAATAAAAAAAAAAAAAAGAAAAACTATATTATATCATATTTTATTCAGTATGCAAAATGTGAATTTTTCTTGATAAAATCTACTAAAAAAATAAAGAAATCAATGAAAAATAAGTGATTGTAAAAAAAACTTAAATATTTATTCAGTCCGATATCCAGATGTCAAAATATTTTTTGTTGATTTGATGGAGACAATCACATACATTACTGATATTACTTTTTGCTCTTGTCGTATTTCTCCTCCTTTTCCTGTGGCGTAAATTTGACGTCAATTTTATAATAAAAATGCCAACAAAGCCTATCCATAAAAATTGATTCATTATCGCACGACCGTTTTTTTTTTCTTCTTTCTATGGTTTAGCTGTTATAGCTTATTACTCATGCCCTTCAGTGGACTAACTATAAAAGAAAAAAAAAAGGCGCAAAGAATGAAAAATATCGGCTCAATAAAACCATCAAGAAAAATTAACTTTTAGTCATTTGAAAACAATAACAACTGAACTATGGCAGGTGTTTGCGCAAAATTACTGTTAATATTTGTTAGTTTAATCCTTCCCCCCATTGCTGTATGGATCGCAAGAAATAAAGTCTGTAGTGGTACTGTATCACTTAATATTCTTCTTACAATACTTGGATTTGTAAGTATTTTTATCATAATTGAATTAATTATCAATTTAGTTGCTTTTTTTGAAAGGTTCCTGGAATTATACATGCTTGGATTGTCATTTGTTGTTGTGACAATCTTGATTCATAACTCTCAAAGAAAACAAAATATTCATAAATTCTTTGTTCTTGTTTTTTTTTCTTCTTCTACAAGAACATGTATACAAATACAAAAAAAAAATTGCAATATTTTATTCATTAAAGAAAAAAGTACAATTCGATTTTGTTTACGAATGAATTACAATTTCTTTTGTTTTACTAGGATTCATATGAAATAATGAAAATAGATCGAAACCATTTCTATGCAATAAATTTTATTATACTTCGTATCTATGTTATGTAGCAAAAATTTTTCAACAGTTCGCAAGACATATACTATTCAGTTGCATGTCTGTGAAATTCAAACTTTTTAACTGTGTATTATAAGGAAAAGCATTAGCCAGGAAAAAACATGCATAAAATATATATTTAATCAGTGCCTTGTTGCTGAGTTTAGTTATAGTTAGAAAGAATGTTTTCGAGCAGCTGCTAATGGAAATATATGCAGGTTGAAAAAATCGTTAGTCTGCATTGCTTTCAAAAAAAAAACAACGAACATTATACTATATTTTATGATATAATGTAAACCGTTTTGTTGAATAAAACAAGATTAAGGAACTAAAATTTTGTTGATTTATAGAACTTTGATTTTTATATCTGCTGTAAAACTTGAATTGATATCAAACAATTGATTGAAGAGTAAGAGAGAAAAAATGATTTTTAAAATGTTACTCAGCAAGTTGACTATCATTGATTTTTATTACAAGGTCTTCTTATTTTATCTCTAAAACGAAATTGATCCGAGATAATTTTTTTATCGAGTTGTAATTGAAACGATTGTTTTTATAACACGTACATGCTGTTAGTTCTATCATAATAAAAGTTCGTGAATCGAGTTAGTGTTGTTCTAAACAAAAAAAACATAGATTTTGCCAATGCTTCTCAGATTTGGTAGACATTAATCCAGGACACCAATAAGAAATAAAGTTCAATAGAATGTTAAAGGCTCTGTAAAACGAGATTGTTTCCCGTCTATTTCAGCACTCTTTATCATAATCAAAATATTTTCTTTTCTTTACGTATGTCATTAAAAAACTAACGTTTTTATATTATGTGTTTCTCATACTTCAGTGAAGGTATTACCTACAGAAACAAATGTTGTGTACGTGTGAAAGTATTATAGAGAAATTTATATTTAGAAAATTGTTCAAATATAAACAAAAATCTCTATTGTACCAAAAGTTGCAACCAAACAGACATATCTATATAGTCAATGTAAAACAAAACCAAATAATTAAATTGTAAGGAATCAAAATTAAAGATATTTAATGAACTACTGTTGGATGACTGCGTGGTCGATATAAAATAGGTAAAATTGAAATACCCATTCGGTATTTTGATTTCTCATTGAAATGATGTCGATCAGATTTTATTTGGTTGAAATCATCTAAAATTTCCTTGCATATATCAATTGATAAACCCGACATATTTGCAGCTTTTTGTTCTGGTGATTTACTATTGTTTTGATCTTTTAATTGTAATGAAGGCTGTTGTTTTACTAAAAATGAATCTCGATTTGTTTTATTTGTTTGTGCATTACGTATGGTTCGAATCTGTTTATTTTGATAAGGTGAATGTTGTATAATATTGTCGACTGGACGCGATTTAGAATTGTTCTTACGTAAAGAGTTCATAGTAGATGATGAAAATGTACCAAGAGTACTACGTGAACGATTAAGAACAGAAGAATTTTTGACAGCAGTAGGAAGATCATAATGAACACCTCGTTTAACTTTCTCTGCTAATTTTGAATCTTCGTCATGTTCTTCTTTAGGTTGTTCTTTGATTTCACCATATAATTGTAAATTATCTTTGAACGGTTGTTCTACGTTTATAAGATCATATTTAATCATATTCAGTGTACTCATTGATCTGGTTCTTTCTAAATAACTCGCACTCTTTGATCGCTTTGAAGGATGAACTGAATCTGCCAATCTTGATATTGTTCGTCTAAGACCTCTAGTACATGCTTCGATACGATTACCATGTTTTAATGTAGGCCAATCATGAGTAGAAATTAAAGTTAATTGAGATTTTTCAATAACTCCAGCAGCAAGAAGTACTTGAGCAACTGGACGTGAAATTTGTAAATTATAATCATTTAATCGAAAACATGCACCAAATGATGATTCAAGATCACTACGCATTTTACTTAATGGTAAATTTGCATGAAATGATCGAACAGCAGTTTCACAACCATGTTCATGCTGAAAATTAGAACTTATTTTTAAAGCAGCAGATTGTACTTCTGGATCATGCACAAAAGTGAATGCAGTAGCTAATTGTTTTGCTGTTACCGTTTTACCTGGCATTGGTGGTGGACCAGCACCAGTTTTACTAATCATTGATCCCCAAAAGAATTGATCACCAAAAAATGGTACTATAATAGTAGGTTTTCCAGCACGAAGACCAGCTGCAGTTGTACCTGCACCACCATGATGACATACAGCTGCCACTAGAATATATATTAACAGTTGCTTTTTAGAATTAAACAAAAAAACAAAGATTTACCATGTTGAAAAAGCCAATCATGTGGACAATTACCAATGCGAAATACATTACTAGGTAGTTCATCAACATTTACATCAAAACCAGAAAGTAAAGCTCGATATCCAGTTATTTGTAAAGCTTCAAGTACAACTTGTAAGATTCGTTCAGAATCATGACCAGTAATTGAACCAAAGCCAATATAAATTGGTGGATCACCTGATTCAAGAAACTGAATAAGATCTTCCGGTGGTTTATAATTTGTTGCAAGATCAAGAAAGAAAAATCCAGATATATCAATATGTGGAGGCCAATCAGTTGGTTTAGGAACAAGCGAAGGTGACCAACAATATGTATGGGGTACATGTTCGTCTATCATTAAACGAACAGCTTGGCGAGTATGTAATGTTGATAAGCCAAGAATATTCTTACGAAA
>CAJNOP010000004.1:4721294-4734766 GCA_905250075.1 Rotaria sp. Silwood1 | reverse complement strand
ATAAATGGTTGAACATCACCACGTGTACCAACAATAAGCATTAAAATAGCAAGACGAGGTACTGGACCAGTTTCTACTATTGTTTCAGTTTCAGATCGTCCCGTACCGACTACATTCACCAATTCCCAATCTTCATCTAGATCAAATTTTTCATGTTGAATTGCTTTCTTCATTTTATCAAGTGAATCAATAAAAACATCGATAAGTCCATCGGAATCATCAAAACTAGCTGTATAATCAAGTTTTTGAAGTCGTCTTCTTGATCTATTTTCATTATAATTATCATATTTGATACTACCAGCACAAACACGTGGTATAAGCATTCGAGTATGTAATGAAAGTGCGTAACCTTCTGCTGAACAAATAGCAAGAATATTATCTGAATTAATTCGTAAATATTTTGTTAATTGAATTGATTTTGGTAGATTACCGGAATAGATCATTGTTTCATTTAACCATAATATTATTGAAGGTATTTGTTGATGATCTTCATCTTCATTTGAATAAAAATTCAAATAAATATGTTGTTGATAATCTGGTTTATGTTTCCATTCAAATTTTTTACGATACCAATATGTCAATGAATCAAATACAAATTCATAATGTGGTAAATTAATTTTTTTCCATTGATGATCATCATAATGCATTGAAATAAATTCTTCATTCGATGATGATTTTGCAAAATGTTTATACTTCCAATCACAATCAAAAAGTATAACTTGTGTCGAATCTTTATTATCATTATCAGTTATTGTTGTCATTATTTCTAACAAAATAAAACTTTAAAAATTTATTATTTATATATGCTTTTAAAAAAAAACATGACAACAGAATTCTGATGATTAATATGTTAGGAATGCGTAGTTGCAGAATCTTACTTAAGGGCACAAAGGAAAAAAATAAGTCTTCCGTTTTGTTCACGTTTTATTGCACATGTTTTTCTCTCGTTCTTCCATCAGCTAGTCGAATCTTTTTCGGTCGTATAGGATTACTTCATTTATTTACTTTCCTCGACATAACGGACTACACAATGACTATGTTACTACATATAAATGGGAGAGAATAGGAAAGAAAAAAAAAGAAAATGTCGTCTATTCTGTCTTTACGAAGACGAGCCAATGGAAGAAGAAAATAAATCGAAGTTTGTCATCGTTTTATTGATGATAAATGCACATGCTCAATACCGAGACGTTGAAGAAGACGCGACTTAATCCGATCAATGTCTTCTTGAATTAATTTAAAACTTAACGCTGTTAGCATAACTCCAAATAATAAATACATAGCACAGATAAGTGATCGCCCATTTCGATGAGTAATTGTAGTTTCACCCGGTACTAAATCACCAAAACCAATCGTAGTAAATGTAATAAATGAAAAATAAGCACTATCAATGTATGACCATCCTTCCCATGTAGCAAAAAGAAGAGAACCAGCAATAAGATAAAGAATTAAAAGAGTTATTGGCACCCAAAAAGGCACTTTTTCATCTAAATATATCTATGAAAATATTTCTTAGAATTTTATGCATAGTATAAAATGTATGTTTGAAAAATATTTTACAATGATGAATCAGTTTTAAATAATTATTTAATACTGAATTATAACGGTAAACAATCAATAATGAAAAAGTGTATAAATATATCGATGTTGTCAACATTTTTTGATAAAATATTGACAATCAATTATTCTTACATTTTATAATACCTCTTAAAACTCAACTCAATAGTAATAAAACATATAAATCATTCATACAATATCTTAATGCGTTATAATACCTACTTTTTCTCGTAGTGATATTTTTTTTTCTTTCAAATATCGTCGATAGCATCGACTTAAACGTTGATAATATTGTGTTGCTAATAATGCTAATGAGTCTCCTACTAATTTTAGCCATGAAACAACTAGAAGGATACCAATTAAAGCATCTAATAAAAAAAATCGAACAAAGATTAAAAACTTTTTGTAAAGAATTTAAAATATAATTTTACAAATAACTGTAGAAATTTTTCCCAATGTTGTTTTAGGTGAAATATTTCCATAACCAATTGTTGTGACTAATGTTGCTGCATATAGTATAGCTGTTGAATAGGTCCATTTATAAACAAATTTCTCTACAGCAACTTGTCGCATAGCTAAGAAACTATTCGGAAATCATCAGAACAGATTGAATGTTTGCAAACTGAGATAGACATAAGTTAGAGAAACCTTATGAATTCATGTTTTATGTTCAGTCCAATCTTTCGGAGCAGTTGTCTAAAAAATTGAAACAGAAAAGAAAAGTTAATCAGAATGTGAAAGTAAGAAATATTAGTTTTCGAGGAATATATCTGATCTACAGAATATCCTACAAGTTCATTGTGAAAAAGAATGTTGATTAGAGTCCTGCACAGAGTAGGCTTTGGAGTCGTCGTCAGAGTCAATTAAATATTTTTTGCCAAAAACTAAGCTTTAGCATAGAAATTTTCATGAATTGTAGATTTTGTTTTCTGATATTTACTTGATAAATTGATGCATTTTGAAGGTTCCAATGAAATCTAAACAAAATCTATGGACATGAAAGAAAGTCGGAGTCAAATTCAACTCTGATTTTGTTCGACTTTGACTTTCTTTCATCTCCATAGACCTTCATAGGATGCCATTGAAATCTTCAAAATACACTGGTTTATAAAATATTAGAGAACGAAACCTACAATTCATAAAAGTTCCTACGCTACAGCTAATTTTTTGGCTGAAAAATTTAGTTGACTCTAACGACGACTCTGAAGTCGACTCCGTGCAGGACTCTAGATGAAATAATTCAATGGTTAATGGTTACCTTTTATTTATACCAGTGTCGAAAGACAATTCTTCAAAACGTGACGATTCTTAAAAAAAGACAAGAATAATATGTCTTGATTGAGAACAATTACTCTTATTCTTGATAGAAATTGATTACTACAGTATCACTTAAATACTATAGTGAACTTATGGTTAAAATAATAATTTACTTTATTTCTGATACTTTTGGTTTCTCTATTGAGTTCGTCATTATTCAAAAACAAAATAATTAAACAGACTGTATGTTGAAGGACTTATGCATGTGTGTTGTGCTTGATTAAAAACTAGAAAAATATCTTGTCTTTCTTTCAGCATCAAAGCACAATCATGTAATGGTTTTGATCGACACATGGCTGGTCGAAAACCCAGTTGAAGTAAGATAATTCAATTAGCGAATGACTTCTAAACGTAATAATAAATTTTCTAATTCAAATTCTGTTTGATTATCCAATATTTTAGCTCGTTCACTATTTAAATAAATATAATTTAATAGCTTTTCATTATCCCATCTCCATTGTTGATAAGCATTTTCAAAATTTTCATTTAATTGTTCATTTAATAAATGAATAGCTAATGAACGAATATTTCCATATGTTTCACTAATTATTTCTTTTCGTTCAACATCTTTTTTTAAATAATATTCAGATTCAATAAATGCAAAAAACAGACCCCCAAATATAAGATAAACCAAAACGAAAACTATCAAACTTATTTGATGTAATATATAACGAACAAATAAACATTGACAATGTAAAAGAGATTTATTATCTTCTTAAATATAAATAATTGATTTTTTTAGAACATATATGTACTTAAAAAAAGAATAATCTCACTTGATTGAATTAAACGAACATCACCTTGTTTATCAAACTCAAGTAAAGGCACTGATGAATGCATTATTTCTTTTCGCATTCTAACACAATGAAAAATTATTATCGAATGATTACCAAATGGTTCTTTTGTGTCGATGATAATCATATTATTGACTGTTTATTGTCTTCAATCTATCAATAAATAGGATCAACATGTGTTTCATAGTATTCTATGAGATAGATAATGTATTCTGCAATTGATCATACATTTCATAATCTTTCAGAAGAAGGCTTGAATCGGAAATATAAAATAGGAAGAGAATGGAATTATGTGAAGTACAGATACTTATAAAAATATTTTATTTGCCTCGATGTAAAAAAAAAAAAATTTCCTATCTTCTTTCGATCTATCTCTAGTCTGAACACTTACATAAATACTTGTAGAAAATTCTAGAAGTTTCAAGTTTTGATTCACAATAACGTATTTCAAATGGCATTTCACGTTTTACATACTTCACATGTTTGAGAATTATATTATTATTTGTTTTCAACGATGATATTTGAAACGTAGTATAACGAATAAATTTTAATAGCAATAGTTTTCAGCTATATCCAATGCCGCAAAAATCGAATCATTTTTAGTGATAAACCGCCGGCTTTTTGCCGACTTTTTTCACATTTGGAACTATTCAAAAATGATTTTTAAAATCATCAAAAACCGATGCTTTGCCACAGTCTAATGTGAAAAATGACCAGCTGACCGGTTAGCCACGGTTAATTGCAATAATGTGAGTCGATGGTCGGACCGGTAAAAACGTTGGTTTTTACTCAGTTTTCATTATATAGGTACGGAACTCTCAGCTAAATCATGCTTGGTCGTGTACAGTCCTTTACCAATCAATTACGATGGAAATGGCAGTTGTTTATAGTAGTTGTATACAATAATCGTAAACGATGCTTTATGGTTTATTATGGCGGTCGTGAATGATAGCTGCAGAAAATTGTCATTGATAATTTGCGTAACAATTAGACATCAGTGTGATCAAAAATTTGTTTATGGTCTCGATCGTCATCGTGAGTCATGAAAATTCTATTGACTGTATTGGTACGATATCTTTTTGTCGCCTATGTGCACATATGTTACACAGATAGAATATTGAATAAATACTATCTCTATTGATGGATGTTATGACATACAAGCTGTTGGATGTGATAGGACACGGGAGAAATTTTGTGGTCAGAAACAGCAAAATAAACCTAATTATCAAGTTCAATGAAAAATATAATTATATCGTCAACAAAAATTCTTCAAAGAGAATTCGTAATATTTAGCGTCAAGCAATGACTCTTCTGGAATTTTTCAAAAGCTGAAACAGAAGGATAATGTGTACACAGTTTGGGTTTACTTTAGTATCATTCATTTTCAAAAAATCAAAAAAGAGTATGTCATTTATTATTCATGCAAATCGCTCATCTCTTACAATTTCAGCTAATAATACCGGTGGTACACAAAAACATTTCGAATCATATTATAAAATTTTTCATCTACTTGCGGATCAAAATGAAACCAACATAACAAAAAATAATTTATTCCAACCTAAAGTTAATCAAATTGTACCTTCTTCAAAGTGGAACATGAAATTACAGATGCATTAACAGAGTTCCTTATTCTTGATCGTAGAACAGTTGAAGTCATCAATGGTTCAGATTTTGTTAACCTCATCGAATGTATTCTTGATGCTAGTCGTACTTTAATACGATCATCCACTATTAGTGCAACTGGTTTAATTGCTGATTTACGAATGGTAAAGTTCAAATTTTTTGTACGTGTCTTATCTAGCTTTTAGTTTTCAGATAAGTCATCATGTAAATAGACTACGAAGAATGTAAATCTCAATGAATAAGTTTATACCAAACAATCAAATCTTTTGTTATCACGGTTAATTTTTAGAACAAAAGCTTGTGGTATTGTGAATAATGAGGGCCGTATTGATGATATTCCTTTATTCGTGTTGAATTAGAAAAATTAAATTAGTTATTGATACGTATTGAAAGAGTCATAAATGTGATATGAAACATACAATTTTCTGATGAAATTAAAAGATAACAACATGTGTTCATGAGCAACTATAGACTTCTAAATGTATCAACACTTGCTTATCACTAAAGTCGAGAGACAATCGTGAGTTTCGCTTGACACACTATTCTCGTAGCTTTTACTACGTTTATCATTATTTTTGTTTTTGAAAAATCAGTTAATATGATACAGGTTATCGGTAAAATGTACGAATCTTACATGTGTTTCCATAGCAAAGCGAACGTTTTTACAAACATATGTGAATGGTGTTAGCATACTGATCATGTAGAGCGCTACTAAACCAACCCGAGTAATGTATATCTGTATTTTTCCATGATTTCTATTAAGAAAAAACTTCGATTTTTACACAAAAACGTAGGTTCAACAATGGAGACCCAATTGAATCAAATTATGTGGTTATTGCTTGATATCCCTTGAAAGATCAACTAAATTAAGTTGCAAAATTAAATGGTTTAAAAAAGTGAAAAAAGATTTCGATTTAGTTGCCTTGCACCTCATTTCTGAAACACGCTCTAGCACGAATATCATTAATGATGACTTCAAAGAAGAAAGTGAAATTTGGATTAAGCTGTACCATATCTTATAATATACTATTTATACAATGTTCTCCTTCTAAATACAACAAGCCTTAGATTGATGTTTCTTCAATTCTACTGAATACTAAGAATTGATAGACATCGATATGCTATTACTATGCCGCCAAGATGCCTTAGACTTTTGAAGATCTTCTTCGTGAAAGCTACCTCATTTATACTAGTTTTAAAAGAGAAACAGGTCTTTCATAAGAGAAAGACTATTCTTAAACAGCACTCTTACTTGAAGCGCTTTTTCAAATCTGAAACTGTTTATTTGATAGGAAAAGGTCTTTGAAAGCTTTCTTCAAAGAACTTTCAAATACAGCGATTTTCAATCTAATTGAGTCAATTTCCATGGTATAAGGCATTTTAAAATCTTTTCTTAATCATCACCTCTGTATAAGATGAATTTTAATTGAGAAAAAACGGATTTTGTGGGGAAAAGAACTTTTTTGGATACGCATCATTTCTAAATCTTTTTTTTTCGACTCCAGAATACAGACTCAGCGACCTGAACGATGACAATAGATAAGGTTTTATTGATGTGTACTCTTTTTTCTACTTACACTCGGTAGGATGGTTCACGTGGATATACGATCATCTCCGCTAGAATACGACCCTATTGCGGTACGAATATCAATGTAAGTGACGTGCATATTTTGATGTTACGACATGAAGTTGTACGAGCATAATATTGTTCCTACGAAATGTGCTATTTTCAGCCCGTGTTCGGTCGTTATTACACCGTTCAGAGATGTTTCTAGAAACGTAAACATTTATATATCGTCGTTCATCATATATTGGAATCATGAAACTGGGTATCATTGGTTGTAATCAGGTGACTATTCTTCATACAAAACGTGTTCAAAATAAAACTTTTTGTTTGCTTCTTAAGAAATATTGATGAGCAGAAGTCAATTGGTATAAAAAGTTCTAAAGTTTGTTTAACTATGTTTAGATTAATCTTGATAATTTACGATCGCAGTCATTCAATCTTTAATATTACATTCTTTTTCTGAAATCACCTATGAAAGTATGCGACGAATCGAAGGCTATTATTCAATGAAGTTTTCGTTGCTTTCAGATTAATTATCATTAACACGTGATCAATGTTCAAGAATCAGATAGAACAAAATCTTTTCATAATATTATTAAAAATTGTATTATTCTCAACGAAATACTCTCTATATTGTATTACGACTGGTATTTCACTACGATAGAGTATCGAAAAACATGGTTTTTATTCCAGTTATTATAACAATAATATGAAAATAGAAAGATTTTCGCTGTTGCTTCTGTAGTGATTCCAAATAATAGTATCATTATTATTCATGATAATGATTAAATAAGTTTTACAAGATCTGCTTAAATTATTATAGAACAACATAAATTTCAATTATTCATATATACTGACAAATGTTTACAGTTAGTAAGCCATTTTAAAATTAAATGTCTCTTCGATACATATTAACTTCCTGTGAATTTTTAAACTTTATCGTCATCTCATTGTATGACAGCTATAGTGTAATTGAATTCAATAGAAATTCTATAAATATATCTTCAGTTTTGCCTGAAGAAACTAAATATAGGTTTGAAAATTTGTTTCCGGTTCTGTCCGATGTTGGAATTCAGGGAAGGACAGACTAAGCGCCTTGTAGAACATAAACATTATTCTAATGATTTTGTACAATTAGAAATGAAAGAGCGAAACATTTTCATTCATTTACATGGAAACACCGTTTTTATTTATTTCATATTATCATAGAATCAAGATGAGACAGTAGCTCCCATAAAAAATAAATAAATGTAGATGTGATACAAATATGTTTGTATTATTGCTTCATTGGTTTTTTGTTTTCGCTTCTTGTAGAACTTATTTATAAAGAACGATTGCCTATGAGATAGGAGAAGCATTAGCGAAAAAATAACATTTATGGGAGTCGTCAGCAGGCAAAACTGATCAAGAAAGGTGAAGGATTGACATTAATTTAAAAAAGATGAACATCCTTTGTGGATGACAGTTTTGTATCTATTTAAGAATGCACTAAATCCACTTCCAGTCAAATCCAACTATAATCCTTGATTTGAGTTTGACTGAAGTTAGACTTGGAGTTGACTGGAGTTGAATTCAGCATATCTCTTACAAAAGACTGTCAGCTTTCAGTATGAAAACTCGTCAAAGTCAACCAGATTATTATGTCATTTACATCCAGTATTATTTTTCTATCCGATAGTGGTACGTAAGGATCATTCAAAAGTTTCGATGCTCCTCAGTAAATTGATGATGTCTATGACAAACCTACAAATAATTAATTCATCAAAATATATAGTTTTGTAGAGAAAGATTAAAGCTATAATCTGAAAAAAGACACTTAGAAATACACAAATGAAACCCAACGTATTGATTATTTTACTGGACTTTAGTGAATGATTTCATCTTATATTTTTCTCGAAAAATTTTTGACAAGTTCTCTTTCATAATAGCTGTATGTCTTCTCCCCATATGGATTGTAAATAGGACTTATCATTTCACTAGAATAATATTAATGATGTTTGCTGATTATGATTCTAGTTTTATAATACTATTTATATTGTTAAAGACTTTCATATTGAGTCTGATTTTATGAAATTTACTGTTTCTAATTGATTCTCTAATGTGCTAGTTGCTTGAATTTATCGTTCCGACAATTTATACAGTTTTATTTAAACGACTCTTAGTATTCATTTCAAAGCCAAATAGATTATATATGGCCAACAGAAAACTTGTTGGGTATCGCTTAACGCAATATTACTAAATATGAATTTAATTCATTACATTATGCGAAACAAAAAAATGATACATAAAAAAATTTTAATGTAGAAAAATATGAGTAAATGATTAATAGCATTCAACAAATGTTTAAAGCAATCGTTTGACAACATGATCAACACATCACTAAATTTGATTATTGATATTTGTACAAATAGTGAGTCAGACAAACTTATAAATCCTTTCAATCTTTTATTGAAAATTTTTTTTTTAAATTTTTCTCAGAAAATATAAGATGAAATCATTCACTCGAGACTAGTAAAAAAACCATAACATTGGACTTTATTTATGTCTTTCGCAATGTCATTTTCTAGATGATAGTTCTAATCCTTTTTACAATAATCATATATTTTGATCAATTTATTAAGAAGTTTTAGAGTCATCTGTTCATCATATGTATTGTTATTTATATTTTTCTTCTCTTCTTGTCTCTATTCTATCATTATATATATTTTTCCTTTTTTGTTCTCTTGTCGTTGGTATTTTTCCCTTCTACCATCCGATCATATGTGTTGTTCTATATACAGGTATTTTCCTTTTTCTATTTGTCGTCTTCTAACAAGTGTTTTATCCTTTTATATCTACCCTAATTATTTTTCTTTAACATCTAACTACTAACCCTATATAAAGTAGTCGAGATATCGATAATAAAGAGATGAAATACGTGTCGTAGACCTATCTATTCTTAGTTGTTAACTTATCTATATCTATAACCTCACAAATTAATTATATACAGGTTTGTCATAGATATCATCGATTTACTGGATGAGTTCGAAACTTTTGAATTGCCCTTTAGATTTCTTCTAATACAAAGAAAAATTTTCAAGATTTGATAGGGTTTGATGAAGGTTTTTATTTTTTTGTAGTTTTCATCAAATCCTGTCAAATATTATACCTTTTTTCTTATGTTTGAAGGAATCTAGTATCACTATCAAATAAAGTGAATGAAACTGATGAAAGATGACGCAAAGATTCGGTTTGGGTTTGACGAGTTTTCATATTGAAAACCGACAGTCTTTGTAGGAGGTATGCCAGCTCCAGACCAAGTCAAAACCTAGTTTAATTCAGTCAAATCTAAACAAATCTGAGAATTGGATTTGACTGAAATTTGATTTGATGTATCTGTATGTCTATTTGACTTTGCCTTCAAAGAAATATAAAGCTAGTTGAACGGGTACATGTTGCCGGGTACGCAGCGTATTTTGTTTTCTATTTTTCAAAAGAAAACAACGCTATTTATTTAGAAGAAAAACAAAATCACTTAACATTGAAAGAGCATAATGGGCTCCTCTGGAATTTCTCTGTTGATATTGCTTTCTCGCTCTATCTCTATATAGAGTATAACAGAAACATCTTTTTTTTGATCCTATTCTGCAGACACATTGGATATAAGACCTATGTTCATTATTTTTATTGAAGAAGACTTATGTCTTTTCTATCTAATTCAAAACCGATATAATTTTCGTTGTATTAAAATATTAATTAAATATCATTGAAATTGATAATTATATGCACTGTTTATCATTAAATTTTCTTTTCTTTCAAGATATTATAAGTTTTATTGCATAAATGAAGAAATGAACTATTTTAACACATCACAAAATTAATTAATATTCAAATTAACACAAAAAAATTATTTTTATTGTTGAACAAAAAATAAATGACTTGGAGAGTTCACAAAGTCGAATAAATATCAACTTGGCTTGATTCCTGCTCTTTTTGTATTCAAAATCGAAATGTTTACTTGGTTTCGACGTGTTGAGTACGCTATATCAAATATGGCATTTGGTGATCGTTTTGAACACGGGAAAAACCGTAACTTTTGATAAATTTCTGGAAAATTCATCAAACAAATAAAAGGTATAATTAAAGAAATAAAATAGAAAAGATACAACAAGAGTTCTTGTTGTATTATAGATTCTTCGCCAAGATATTCACGGCCTAGAAATACATGAAATGACTCTGAGATTGCATTTGGTAATGTACCAATAAAGTATAATGTTGATATAGATAAAATTTGTATTGTCATTCTTTTATGTCGACGCCATCTTATGATTTGATTACGTTGTCTTTTTCCATAAAAGACACGTATCAATAAAAATAAATTAAAAGAAAATATAAGTATTGAACATAAAATTTTATGGATTATTAAATCTATTGATGATAAAACTATAGCATGATGCACATAACATGCTCGATCACAAAATACTTCATTAAAATCAAAGTGTTCAATATTTGAACAAAATGGACTAATATAAATAACAATAAAATAGAAAATCCATGTATAAATAATTAATATTATTATTGGAGCATAATGAAAGATAACACGTTTTAACTTGTTATTGAATATTTGACGATCATAAAAAATAAATAAATGACGTTCAAATGATGCCCACATCATAAAAAACATTGATAAACCTGATAAAAATGAATCAATAAGGTTCCATGCTAGGCAAAAATTTACACCATTTTCTTTGATACGACCATGATTAAGAAAGTAATATGCCATTGATAGGTCAACGGTTATTAATAAACAATTGGTTATTAAAAACATTAATATAATATGATTATGTAGAGCTTGTCGTAGTTGTGGATTAAATATAAGATGATAAATTAAAAATAAGTGACAAATTATTGATGGAATTTGACATGGAATAAATATTCCTAATTTTATTTGACTGAATATTGACATTTTATATATGATAATTATATGCGATTAATTTTGAACCGACTACAATATATCTTAAAGTATATTCACTTAAAAACACAACAAAAAAGAAAGAAGATGATTAATGTTTCTTATTAGTCATGGTGCCAAAAACAGATATTCTTGTTAAACATATACATAATGACATTGTCAGATTTTTCTACTGGAGCTTTGAACTTATTTCATCATGTGTTTTGAAAATATGATTGTAATATTGTGAAAAAAAAACTAAATAAGTTACATAAAATACACTCATAGTGCAGATATTTTAAGATTAAAGTATACAGAAGTTTTTTTCGAATAATTGTTAACTAATACAAGCTTTCAAAGTAATCTTTGAGACATTGAACTGTGATAAGTATTTTGAATGTTTGAATTTTGTATAAGAAAGACAAGCATTTTTTTTTAATGCTGAGCGTAATACAGATCTAATTCAATATCAAGTCAAATCTCAATTCAGATTTATTTGTACAAAGGAGATTGTTCGAAACTAACAATATATTAATGTTATGGTGGCATTCAATTATATGGTCAGAAACCTTGAGACTTAATAGAACTTTATTACGCATAGACGACTACGATAATAAAATGAATAATATATCTGGTAAATATAACGATTTCTGGATTTGTCATATACAAATATGCTAGCATTTTTTAGCTTGAGCAAATCATGAGCGAACAGTCAATAACAGAAACAATCTGGTACAGCAAACATGTCTCAATATCCTTTTTTAACTTTTCTTTGAGACCTTCTTGTCAAGATTATTAAATAGAGAAATGTACAAATACAAAATAACTAGATATTTTCCATGATAATATCAATGATAAAATGGTACTGAGATGAATTTAATTACAAAAATAGTCGACAATATATTGAAAGTTGTTTTGATTACCATGAAATAGAACATATCATAATTACATTGTCACTATATATTACATATAATTCAGACATTCTATTTCAATGACTTAGTCAATTATTAAAAGAATTCAACGGCATCGTATTCAACACTACATTTAAAATACGACATTTGTTAATGTAGGTTAGTTCAAAATTTGTTTTCATGATTGTCTTGAGTTACAGATATTATACATATATAATAAGAAAAACTTGTTGAAGTAAAGATTTAATATCTATTCTTGTCAGTCGTTTTCTTTTACATGTGTCAGATATAAATTTAGAACAAGTATCACAAGAATTAATTTATCAAATATTTGAATATTTTTGTTTCCTTCAACTGAAATACAATTGAATATTTAATATAAAGTTCTTCTTTCAAATTTCTACAATAGAAAATATTTCAGTTGCTAACTTTTCGAGAAATGCTAACTATAAAATGAACGCAAGTATAACATATTGCATAATTTATGTTCTTTATTTTGCTTTCATGTTCTTTGTGATCTATAATAAGTTTATCATGTGCTCTTAACCCTTTGATGGCGAAGTCGAAATATAGCAAAACAGGCCTGTTCAATATTTGTTGCATTTAAACATAGATGCTACTGATAACAGCTTTGTATCTCTAAATCAATTCTAACGAGGGAACGTTTTCAACTGTCCAATCGCTTTTGAGTTCGAACTATGTGCATAAGGTAGATCCCAATGAAGGATGAAAAATCCCAAAAGAATAACTGCTCTTAGGCCTTCTGTCGAGAG
>CAJNOP010000004.1:4675660-4721194 GCA_905250075.1 Rotaria sp. Silwood1 | reverse complement strand
GTTTCGTTGTCAGAGTCTTAACAGACTATGAAAGGAATGACTTTGCTTGAACAACTCTTTTACAAGAGCCCTAACATATGTGGTGATCTGTAATAGAACAAATTGTTCTTTACCTAAAGAGTACTTGTGCCCATCGCTTTCTTTTGAGTAGGCGTTCAGTCACAGTATTTTTTTAATTTATTACAGAGATTTTCGAGAACAAGGCAACACGAAACTTGTTTTTTATTTAGTGTGATTAGCCAATTCATTATTCAATATAGTATTAATGAGAGCACTATACATTGCATGAGTTATTCTATTTTAATTGATAGCTAATGCTGAAAAATTGCTTCTGTCCTCTCTTATGTATCGAACAATGACAGATAGACCTTGTTATACAGTCTGATTCACAAATTGAAGCATTAAAGAAGGCATAAAAAATTGTTTTATAATCGAGTATGAATAAGAACTTTGTATCCATACAAAACTCTTTTATTTGAAAGCAAAACAATCGTATTCCTCAAATTATATATTTTTGTTATATTGCTAGCGGGAGTAAAATGATCCCCCTAGTCTCTGCAACAGACTGAATATGTAACTTGCCTAACAAAGATGTATTTTAATGAAACTAAACATAGTGTGCTGTTCTAAATTTCATCTTCTGTCTACATAGACGTGACGTGTAAAAAATTAGCTATGCATCTCATGAGATATCCAGTGAGATTGTGACTGAGACTATACTAATCTTTTTAATTATGCTATTAATAATGTAACAAAAGTCTATCATATTAGCCAGACGATCGGTTTTAATTTCAAATATAACAGTTTTTACGAAATAAAGATTCCTTAGTCATTCACGCTTTTAAAAACAATTTCTTATACTTTCTTCAATGTGGGAATAAGACGGTACAAGGAATTCTATTTATAATTGTTGTATACATGAGAGATAACTAATATACTTTTCCAACGTAAACTATCAATTAAAATGTAATATCAGATGTAATTTGTAGTGCTCTTCCCAACGCTATATTGAACATTAAAACAGCTAAACACATTAAATGTAAAACAGTCTTTTGTAACCGCGTGCTTGAAAATTCTTGGTAAATAGCGAAAAAAAGAAACGTTATTATTAAATCCTTACTCAACAGAAAGCTATAATGAAAAGTAGTTCTCATGAAAAAAATGCTTTCTTCTATTGAATCATGCATAATAAAGAAAAATGCCACTTAGAGCAGTGGGGACGAACTAATTTGGAAAAAAGCGGCGTTGGATAATTTTGGAAGGATGAAAAGCAACATGTTGCGATTATATCGTCAATAAAAAAAAACTATAAACAGATCAATGGATTGACCTGAACTTTTTTTACGAGTTTACTAAGACTATGAACTGTAATCTGATAAAAACCAGATTATTCTCACTCGTCTAGTTTTTGTGATATATTCAAAAAATAAATCAATAAAATTATTTATAGTAGAATAATTTTGACAAGATGTATACGTAGGTTTACAGCATATATTTATAGACATTGTTTTTAAGCCTATCTAGTTTTTTTTTA
Source organism: Rotaria sp. Silwood1 (assembly GCA_905250075.1). Lineage (NCBI taxonomy): Eukaryota > Metazoa > Rotifera > Eurotatoria > Philodinida > Philodinidae > Rotaria > Rotaria sp. Silwood1. The sequence continues at coordinate 4,719,660 of CAJNOP010000004.1, read as the reverse complement.
TGACAGAAGATTAGATCAAATGTCTTATTTCATTTGAATCAGATGGTTTCGATTTATAAAAGTATAAATTTATGTTTTTTTTTATTTAGATTTTATTTTACTGTTGAGACAATCAAACATTTTCTTGTTTTACTAGTAAAAATATCTTGAAAAAGCCTTGTTTAGTATAGTTTCTATCATTCAAACTTGATTCAAAATAAACAAAATATTAAGAATCATCATAATAATTGACATTTAGCCGCATACATTTCAGTAAAGTGTATATCAAATAGAAAATCGATCGTAAGCAAGATTGCCGAAGAAAAACGCTTTGAGGGATTACAAGTGTCTTTTTTCGTGGCAAAGTGATTTTGCCGAAATATATATATATATGGCCTGGGGTGTATTTTCATGCTAATTTTGAATATATTGTTTATTTTGAGTTTCAACTAAGTTTTCCTAATAGAAAATGCAATAAATAGGACGATTTTTGGTCCTTATTTTATTAAGCCTATACATATTCATAGCAGTTTGTTTTATATTATTTTAGTTTTAATCTAAGCAAATAATATTTTTCAATACTATTTTTTAAGCTGCATTAGAAGAAAAGATTATAGACACTTCAGAAATGTTTTAAGAAAGAATGATTTGGATTACATCAATGCTCTTATAAGTATTTACAGCTTTTTGCCAAGAAGGGACAACACATAATTGAAACAAAAAGCATATATTCATAACTAGCTATTCAAATTCTGTGAAGCTATATATATAAATCGATGAAAAATAAAATTTAGGACAAGTTTGTGCTATGCGCACGTTATATAAAGTAATATCTACAACTGCTTAATTAGTTGAAATCAAATATTAAAAAAAAAAACATATTTCTCAAAAAATAATATACCTATTTTACTCTAAAAAAAGAACTATTTGACATTTTTATTTGGCCAAGTTGAGTACATTGTAGGTTATGTCAAGAATCATATATTATTCGACTAGATATTTTGGTTGATCATTGACTTATTTTCTTAAATTTAATTATGTACAAGTAATATTATATACTCATGTTGGAATTCTAATCATACGTCCGAATAATTGACGAATTTAATTTGTTATCTCGATATGAAAATATAATCGAGAACATAATAGTATAATAACTTTTAGCAATATATATATATATATTCACATATTCTTAGCATCAGTTTAATCTGTATTTGATACGTTAGTCTCTTTATCATTTTATTTTTCTTCTGCAATAAGTCGAAAAAGAAAAATAAGGAATTGCTATTCAACTATTCATGCACGAATGCTTGCTCTATTTGAGTATGTCATTAAAGTGTTGACAATCTCTTGTCTTACATATATTCATTTAACCACAAATAATTATATATAGAAGATAGAACTGTGAGCAATTGTTCAGTTAGTTTCTTGGCATCATCAACGTTCCTTATAGATTTTTTTAAAGTCGATCTATGTATATTCTTCGCACCGATCATTTGCGATAGACACGCATATAGACAGTGACTAGCACGTCAGTTTTTTTTCTCCAGGAAATGCCAATTCCTTTTTCTCATTCATTATTATCAAGACTTGAAAAGACGAAAGTGCTCGTATATGTATGCTTAAATGCATATACTCTTGTTGGAAACAAAGAGAAAGCAAATAAGAGCATGTTTAAACACCCGAACAAAAAGCGATCCTTTTAAAGCTGCGCGCTCTTTCTTGTTGAGAAGAGATTTCTAAAAGCATTTTCTTGTTAAACATGTTCCGATTAATAAAAAATTGCAATTAGTATGAATATTATTAGATTTTTCTTAATATTTATGAGATTCTTTTTTTAGCCGATTGAAATTAATACATCAATTTTTTTTCTTCCATTGATTTTTCAACTTGACATTTGTCGTCTATGAATAAATAAATGTTTGTAGGAGGGTTGTTCTTTGTATGACTTTTTTGTTTTGACATATTCAATAGTAAGTTGATCTAATGAAGAAAACGGATGCAAAGCTTTATCATTAGATTCCGTAAGATGTAATATTCAGCTTCTTTTTTTTAACAGTATTTCTAAAAAGTCGACCAAGCATAAACTCGATCTTATCTTTCTGCTTTAATGTAATAGTAAGCAAATGCATTGAAGATGACAAGAACGAAGGTTAAAAATGTCTTTGATGTTGGTAGCTTTGTTTTTTTTCCGGTGTTGTGTGAATATTCTCTTTCTTTCTCTCTCTCTCTATTTTCCTTCTTTATATATCCTGCTTACTTTCCTTCTTTATGTCACTCCATAGTTTATATTATTATTTAACATATAGATATCTGTGTAAACTATCAATGGCACAAGTTGTAGTTACAATTGATTGGATTTGTGTTATTTTATTTATTCTTGGTTTTATTGGTAATCTTCTTGGTCTTGTAGTTTTTTCATCACGTCGCTTTCGTTGTTGTTCCACATATGCTAGTTTAGCTTTAGCATCATTTTCAATTAATTTAATATGTGTTATACGTTATACATTATTGCTTCATTCAACAACACGACGATGGTTATCTGATAATATTGTTGGTATACATTGGTTAACATGTAAAATTTTTCGTTTATCATCATCGTTTCGTGTACTTGCTGCATGGATAACTGTTTTTTGGGTTATTGAAAGATTTGTATATGTTACATCACGTTTACATTTATCATATAATCGTGGTGAAAAATTTCATTTCTTGGAAAAATATAAATATTTATGTATGATTATAATTGCATTAATTATGGTTATTATCGTATCGGGTCCAACTGTGATTTTTTTTGCACCAAATTTTGCAAAGTAAAATAATTTTTTTTTTTTGTATTTTTGGATGATTTTGTCTAAACCATTTATTATTATAGTCCTAATACGACACAATCATCAATACATTGTACATATGATAATCAGCATCTATCATTTATGTGGCAAAATTATTTTGATGACTTATCATTTGGATTTAATTATCACACAATACGATGTTTATTTTCAGAATTAATACCATCATTATTAGTTGCTTTATTTAATATTGGTATAATAGCATGTATTTTACGTACAACAGCACATGTTAGACGACGACAACAATATAATCATAATAGTCCTTTATCAATGCCAATAACAATTGGTTCAACAACAAAAATGCCAGCATCATCACCATTATATTTATATGATAGAAGTCAACAATTACAACGACAAAGTTCATCAAGACAAACGTCATTAAAAGGATCAACAAATTCAAATACAAGTGTACCATTTGGAAAAATGTCTTGGATGAATATTGTTTTATTATTACATTCATTATTATTTTTTCTTTCATCAAGTATAACATCATTGATTTTTTTTTCAACATCAAATCTTATATTAGCACATTGGGTTAGTGTTATTATATTAGCAAATTGTTCATTAAATTTCTATGTTTATTGTCTAAGTGGAAGACAATTTCGTAAAGAATTAAAACGTATTGCTAAACGTTATATAAGACATATTAGTAAAGCAGTTTTACGAAATCGTTATTCAAATGATCGTCGTCGATCACCAATACAAAATGGACAAAATAATATTCATCAACCCGTTTATCAAATCAAACAACGAAACCATCTTGGTAAACAATGCATGAAATCTTATCCTACACATCAAGTCATGAAACAGAAAGAATGATTATACAGTATGTTGCATGTATTTTAAATAAATTATGCATAATATTTCATGAAAACGATTCTTAAAGTCATACTATTTTATTTACTTTCATGTCAATTAAACTAATTAGTCATTTAGATCTAACAGCAACGTTAAAACTTAAATGAAGCATGCAACTTATATTCAAAAAGGATATATATTTTTTCTTTTCATATGTTTTTGTATTAGCTTATGTGTTCATCGTTGTCAATACAATATTTGTGTCATACGATTTCTCTAAGAAACAAAACTAATAGATAGTTTGTATGGTAAATATTTCTCCAGAAAATAATAATATCATGTAGAGTGTGGCAAAAAATAACTTGAAGACTAGTCTTAACTTAAAGAAACTGGTATAATAGGTAAATATACATATTCATACAAAAATAAATAATTAAGTATAAATAAACAGCTGTAACTCAATCTATTTTCATAAGGTTTATAACTGTAACTTTTGCAATTATATTTAGCTTGAGATAATTAAAAGAAAACAAAATTAAATCAAAAGAAACTTTTTATACTAAATATGATTGTCAAGTCTTTGATGATAAATAGTTTTGCGATAGTATTAAATCGAAAAAATACATATAAATCAAACGGATCATCTCAGCTAAGATCCATAATAAGAAGAAAAAAAAGAAAACGGCAAACTATTTCCGAATGAATCGATAACATTGATTATAAATAAGTCTTATTTTCTTGTCAATGACAAAAAAACAAAAAAAGCATGCATGCATACAAGAATTATAGTTAATAATAACTAAACATACATTTATCTTGTCATCATTTCCTATGTTAATAACTGTGCAAAATATATCTTTATTGTGCATGATTATCTTTATTATTTGATGGGTATGAATTTGTTGTTTATCTATGAATATATAATTTTCGTTAGTTTGGATTGAGTTATTGTAATTCATTTTTGTTTATTTTCTAGTTATGTTTCTGTTTTTTTTTGTGTCATCAATTCTCTTATAATTATTTTTATATCATTATCCTGTAGAAATACAAAAATAAATTGATACTAACTTACAATTAATGGAAAATAACTAGAGGAAGACACGTAATTACGAATTTTACAACTAATAAAACATATAGTCATAATCAATGATTATAAACCAAATGTGATTTTATTGTATGAATTGCATTTGACTAACTCAGAGATCTCTGACTCTTACATAGACTCATCGGCACCATGGTTTTTAATACAACATAAAACGTGCCAGGATGTGTGAGATTAATGAATTCAATCTCATGTATATAGATCAAGCGAACTAAATATAAATGAATAAAGAACATATTGAATATTATGTTTAAAAAGAAGAAAAAAAAACAAAAAAAAAATATAGATATAAGTCAAATAAGAACTTTGTAATCAGCAAAACAAAGTATAATTATTTTGTGCTTCCGAAAAATCAAGATCCATCGAGATTTTTTTTATCACGAATTATAAAGAGAATGAGATGAATAAGATAAAATGTTATATTGACATCAACAAAAACTATACTAACACATAATTACGCATGCTCTAATGAACTTTTTTCAAATATGATTTTTTTTTTGTATAACAAGTTCATAATAATTTTTTCAAGAAATAAATAATTTCTCAACTTGAGTAAAATTTGATAATTTCATTAAATCTTCAATTCATTAGTGCTATATATGTTTATTGAAAAAAAAAGTCATCCAGTGGTGACTACAAAGAAAATCATTCTAGATATCTCTGTAAGCCAACTACGCATTTCGAACATATTGTCTAATATTAATATTTATGAAATAAGATAGTATGACAAATCTGAATAGTAGGATTAACAGTATGTAACAATGTTTTTTTATTTAAAAGGTTTCCAAGTATTAATGGCGACTTGTACTCTTTGACATTGTTCTAATCAAGCTGATCTATACTATAAAAGATTGAAATATTCCCTTTAGAGATTTTTTTTTTATATTTTCAATCCATTTTAGAGCTTTATCTGAAAATTCATTTCAATATTTTGATGATGTAAACAATCTTTTTTTTATCACAAATATAAGTGCTAAATAAGAAACTGATACCATCGTAAGATATCTTAATTATTCCCTCTATGTTATTATCGATTTTGGCGTTATTATTCACCATAAATCCTTTTTCTGCACAATTACATTTTCCTATACCGTGCATTGATTACCCTTATTTAACATTGTACTCATGTTGACTAAGTCAAAAGAAGTGATGCCCCAAACAAGTATAATTCTCATCAGACTAGATTAAACCGGAAACATATAGTTTTCATTAATTTGTAAATCTACTGAGACGATATTTTGTTTTTATGTGTCAATATTGCAAATTTCTTGAGTCGTTCTTCTTTTGCTTTTTGTACTTGCCACGAATTCTTAATTTTTTTTTTCTATTGAAAATGATAGACTAAATCTCTATAGATCATGTCTAAAGTTGGATAAGTCTCTAAAGACGAACGTTCAAGTTATAATGTCATTACTCATTCAAAAAATACAAATTGGAAACATTCAAGAATTCTTTGTTAAAACATTGATGTTTTGTTTATTTTAGGCAATAACATTTTAAACAAAGCAGTACCATCTAGTGAACATGTTAAAATGGAATATTCTAATCTGAGATGGAAGCAGCATACAATGTTTATGTTTATTCATCTAGATAATTCATCATAATCGAGGAACTTTGTCAATTGTACTATTTAAATATATTACAAAGATCTAGGCATGTGCAGTGTTGGTGAAAATATTGAAATATTGATAGTAAGGCACTGACGCAGGATCCATTTAGACACTGGTGATATTGGCATCGGTGTTCATTGAAGAACTAATTATATTGATCTACGCGTTTGCTGCAACATTGTGCATCAATTCTATCAGAATATGCCTTTATTCGTAGCACTATGTTCCCGTTCTTCAGGAAACGCAGGTGCCAATTTGAAATAATGCTACTGAGTCAGTAACGTCGGTAGTCAGTAAACTGAAACTGCATATTACAATACAGATCATTATTTTCTAATGTTTGATAGAAAAAAAATAATAGGAAAAACTGAACCATAAAAAATACCAAGTAAATCCAAAGAAAAAGAAAATTGACTTGTATTAAAACTGAAAAAAGAAGACTTTGACGAGAATTTATTATTTGGAGAAAGATAAATTTTGATCTTTTTGGTATCTTCTAAATCAATATTCTCATTTCAAGCTAATTACTTAAATTAAGGCCAACATCAATTGCTAATATTTTAATTTACAATTTCTGAATTCTTTGTTTTCTCACACGGGAAATAATAAACTAATAGGCACATTTGTATTGAATGATGTAGAAAATTTATTTGTTTTAATTCACTTAAACATCTTTGGTTCATATTTGTCAAATATTTAAACTATTTTTTTTCTAACTTTCTTTTAAATGACGTATATTCAATAATTAAATAGAACTATTTGCACTCGAACAAAAGATAATCATCACGCCATTATTCTTTCTTTTCAACTATTGTACAATTACCATATGGATGATCTCCAAAGCAAACGAATAACCTTTCTATCATAATAGATAAACAAATAATCCATTTCCATACGGGACATTCATACATATGTATGCAATGCGAAGTCTTCGTTCTTACCGTTTTCTTGTAATATTATGTTTTACTATCGGAATTAGTGTTTTTATTTATCGTCTACGCTCAATAAGTAGAATAACAACTGTAAAGTCATTAAATATTTTATCAACTAAAATTGATGAACGTCTACGTTTATTTTATCAATATTTTGGTCATGTTAATATATCAATGTTACTCGATAGACCATCTTCAAATAAATCACCATCAATAACTTATCTATGTCGAGAATGGTGTGGGGGATGTAAGTATCTAATACAATACATCCTATTGCAATCGAGATAGATAATATCATTTAGTTTTAAGGGGGTGATCGACTTCGTGGTATTACATCGACATTTATCTTAGCCATTCTTAGTAGACGACGATTTTATATAGATATGCCTTATCCATGTGAAGTAACAAAATTTTTAAAACCTAATCTATATGATTGGAAACCGATTAAATACGAGTAAAATCATTATTTACATTTACAAGTATAAGAAATTATTTTTGTTTTTTCTAATAGATCATATCGTAAGCAGTTGTATATCGAAACTACACGAAATAATCAACTAGCACAGGCTATTTATAAAAAAATTTCTTCGACAAATTTTATTACAGAATGGTCTCAATATGATGATATTTACATAACAACAAACGGTGATTATATAACGCCCGCATTAGCTAATAAACATATACAGAATTTAGTTAGTTTATTAAATCTATCATATAACGAATCTTCACAAGCTCGCTTATTTCCACTTCTTTATGAACTTCTTTTTCTGCCAACGAAACAAGTTATGAATTTAGTTGATCAATTATTAATTAAATTAAATGACGAAAAAAGTTTTAAAAAACAACTTATTTGCTTACATATACGTGTGGGAAAAAATCCATCAATGGCTACTGATAAACAACTTATTTATCGTGATACAATAGTTGAAGATATTCTTCAATTTGTTGATAAAAATTTAACCATAAATAAAAATTCAATGATTTTTATAACAAGTGATTCAATGAATATAAATCAATATATTCTTAATAAATACAATACAAGTCAATCAATGTCTATTCCTGGTCCAATAATTCATATTGATCGTTTATCTTCATCATATTCATCAAATGAACAATGTCAAGGTTTTCTTAAAGTTATTTCAGATTTTTATGTTCTTGGAGAATGTGATACATTAATTATGGCTCGAAGTGGTTTTAGTGAATGGGCAAGTCGACGTCGTTATTTAATAAATCAATTTAATCAACTCTATTTATATTGTCGAGGCATTCATCAAATAACTGGACATAAGTGGAAACGACCACATATTATATGTTGAAGTATATAAACTTTTCTTTTTTGTTCTTTAGTTTTTATTTAGCAACCTTGAATCAAATATAAGAAAAAAAGAATCCGAGAACTTTATATATAACAGAAAAAAAAAACAATTTTGAGATTGTATTTTATGCAACAATAACATAAGTTGCTGCTGTGGCTACACCACAATTATTATTCTTTCGAGACATAAGTACATAACCATCATTACCCCAATATGTTGACCAAGAATTTTTTACAAGCCAATAATCTTCACCATTTAATGTGCCATAACCAACTGCTAATACCGCATGATCTAAATCTTCCGGTGTATTACCTAATAATAAATAAATTATTTGAATATTTAAAAAAATGTTACATAACACATACCACATTTAGGTTCATAGTAGACTAGAAATTGAAAAAGAAAAAGAGTAAATATATGAAAGCATTCCAAAAGAAATAGCTTATTCTTACCTCCACTAGCATAAAATACAAAACTTTTATGAGCAGCATCAATACCTATAAAATAAAATTAAACCGTTAAATAAGTATATAGCGGGTGATTGGTAAGTTTTTATACAAGATGTTTGTTCACTTTTGATCTACTAGAAAAGATTTCTGAAGAATCAAAAACTGTAGAAGTTGAATATAGGCTTAGTAGAATTTTGGTTATTTTTGTTCAAGAATAGTGAGAAAATTTTTGAAAGATCTGAAAAATTACTTAGAATGAATCGATAGATTTTTGTTTATTCTTTAAGTTCCTTTTCAAACATGTAAAAAATTATCGAAGTTGGTCGTTTTGTAGAACGAACACTTGCCTATAATATGATATCTTGAACCAAGCTGTACATTTTACCTAAGTGAGACTACAAAAGCTTTTCTTAAGGGCTTCTTTCAACTTAAAACAATTGTTAATTATTCAAAAAAAAAGAGTAATTAAAAAAACCGAAAATACAAGTTCATTGTGGACAGACAAACCAAAATTCAAATAGTTTATTATGTAGAGTAACTTCTAATCTACATGCTGATATATAAATAGAGATTTTAACGTTTAATTTTGAATCGCAATATTGAAAATACAACAACGTGTAAGATAAGTTTTTAGACTTTTCATAGATTATTTCACTACTCTCAAACAAAATCTCTAAGATCACATTTGAAAAGAGCATAAACTTATAGTTTTCGACTCATCGGAAATATTTTCTAGCGAATCAAAATTGAACAAACATCTTGTCTAAAAGTTTTCCAAACACCCTTTATTATAATATTCTTACCAACTGAAACTGGACCTTTCTTTGCAATAGCAATCTTTAAAGCTTCTGTATCACTTTCAGTTACATTAACATAACCAAGAATTTTAGCACCTTTTGTTACCATATCATGATGACAAAAACTATCCTCTTGTAAATATGGACCATAAGTATCTTCAAGAGCTATTCCATCATGTTTCATAATATATTGATATGAACGATAATCTTCACCACCATCACAACCATTATTACCAAAACCCCATGAACAATCAATTAAATCTATTAAGTAAAAAATTAATTATTTTATTTATTTTTACATATATATTCAAAATAACCTTGTTCAGATAAACGTATAGATGATCCATGCTAACAAAAACAAAAAAATATTTATCAAATTAAAATTAAATCTTTCTAATTTTACTTTAACAAAATAAGCACCTTCAATAACACCTGTTGTACCAAATGACCAACATGAACCACAAATACCTTGATCTTTTACAGGTGTAACAGCACCCATTATACGCCAATCAATTGATTGTGGAATAGCTCGATTATCCTTTGTTAATTCTTCTATTGGAAAACGAAGACCACCATTATAACCTTTTGTATGACGACGACCACGTAGTACTCGTAATTCATCATCCTAATATAGAAAGAAAAGAAAGATCAAAACAAAACAACTATTGAAGCAAAATTTTCAATTATCATTTATTTCAATTTACCGTTCGATCAGCAAATTTATTTAATTTCATTTTATATGTAAGTCCTGCACGATTACGTGTATTTATATAACGATTATTATGTCGAAAAGTTTTTAATCGATGACGATGTTCATATTCATCTTTATATTTATATCCATGTTGTTTCTTAAATTCATCAAATGATATTTGAAGATCATCTTCACCATGACGATTTATATATTCACGCATTGGATTAAATAAAACATGTGAAGATATATCAGAATCTGGAAATCCTATGCATTTCATTTCTATCAACAACAAAAAAAAAAGGATAATCATAAATTATTATTAAAAATAATAAAAAGAAAAAAACAAAATACCATCAGTAACATGAAATAAATTTGCATCAATTGGTTCTTCATCATAATTATAATAATCAATTGTATATTTATCAAAGTGAGATCCAATTAATGTATCATAACCAAACATTTCATAATGAATTGGATGTTTTGTTTCAGCATTTATATAATAAGTATATGTTGATTTTTTATCACCTTCTTGATCAATACTTTGATACATTTGACATTTTATTCCACGCCATTCAGCTGGACCTAAATCCTAAAAGCAAAACAAAAAAAAAATTTTTCTAATCATATAATAAGACAATAAATGAATAAAATACTTCAAATGAATTTATATCCGGTATACTATGTTGTATATCAGCTAATTCTTCTTTTGAACCATTAGATTGAAAACATGTTATTTTATTTAATACTTGTTCATCTATAAAGAAACTATCAGTATAGAAATTTTATTTATTAAATTTTATTTACTAGATATTGGTACAATTTTGTAATTAGCTCCAAAATCTTTATCACCTGTGCCTTTTCGTTGAACAGTCTTTGCTGCACCTATAATTTAGTTTATAATAATAAAAATAAATAAAAAAAAAATCAAACAAAACTAACCGCCATAATAATCAATACGTGAAAAACCTAATTCAACATCAATCCATGATTCAAATGGTTCACTTATTTCTGCATAAGGTAATTGAATAACACCACTAACATGATATCTTAATGGAAGACCATTTTGTAAAAGACTTCCATTAACAAATAGAATTATCGATAATACTAAATCAATAGACAAATTTATAGAATTTCCACGAAATCATTAAACAAAACTTACATATGGTAATTAATATAGATAACTTAAGCATATTTTTCATCTAAAAAAAACATAAACCCATCAAATTATTTGAAAAATTTTGTATTTCAAGATTTTTTTTCAGTCAATTAAATCTCCATAAAATGAACGTTAAGAACCAATCTGTCAGTCAACGATTAGAAAAAAATTTATGAGTCGCTTAAATTTTATCTTATTTAATCATACTCTCTGTTTGCTGGACTTTCATAATTAATAAAGATGTCTAGTGTTGTTGTAAGAATCGACTGTGAGTTATAGAAAACGGATCTACTAGATAAATTTTCACTTATTTTAATTCAAGTTGAAGATGATGATAATATATATGTTCTAAGTTACTTTAATAATTTTTGAAATAGACACTGCACGACAAAAAACATTTATTAATAATACACAATAAATGTAGACAAGAAAAAAAAATATTTAATTTAACGTTTTGATGATTTATGATGATGACGACGATGTTGATCAGGTGATGATGATGATGGTTTTTCTTGATAACGACGTTCTTCATTTCGACGATCACGTTGTCGATGTTCATCTCTTTTTTTTTCAATGCGACGATCATCATTTGGAGATCGATAAACTTGTTGTTTACGTTCACTTTTATTATTGTTTCCATGACCTCGATCACGATGACTACGAAATGATGATGATGATGTTGGCGGTGGTGGTGCTGGTGCTGGTGCTGGTGGTGGAGAAGCTGAAGATGACGACGAGGATGATGATCTTGATGAAGATGACGATGTAGACGGTGAACCTATATATTAATTTCAAAGATGATTAATATATTTCAAATTATAATTGAATATGTGAAATGATAGATATTGATAAGTCTCTTATTAATGTATAGAAAAAATTAACATCTACGGAACTTGATATTCGAAACCAGATTATGAATTTACAAGGATGAATTGCCAACGACAGCACTTTTTTTTTCTCAAGTAAAATCATTTCGCAGCTCGTTCAAAAAATTTTTCAATCGAAACTTTAAGAAGTTAATATTGTCTGAGAGATCACAATTACCGTTGTAATTCAAACAATCAGAGCACTTAAGATTAAGTTAAAACACTATGATTCACTAGAAAATTTGATTTATCGAATTCTTCTATTCTGTACAAGGCAATCAAATAAATTATACTTCACTTATAAAAATATCCTTAACCATGTACCAATAATATTCCTTAATTCTGAAAATTCACGAACATAACTAGACGATCACGAAACGTATATCAATCTTGCATAAAAAGAGTGAGCAATGTTGTATAAACGAATCTACCACAATTGGGTGCTATGATGAAAAATAAAATCGACAAAAAATAATGTGTTATCATGATGTAGCAATAACTTTGAGTAGTTCAGAAAACAACAAAGAACCTATTCCAGGTCAAGAAATATTAGAGATAAGTATAAATTCAAATTTAGCAAGTTCTTCTTATTGAGCATGAGATCAAACGCAAAAGTAAGTAGCAACTGCTTTAAAGATTTTTCATATTGCTATCTAAGTTTTCCTTATTTTAGAACTTCTAGCTGCTGCAGTTTTTTCTGTTCGACAATAAATATAGTTTTCACCTTTTTTGTAACATTTTGATAAATTCAAAATTTGAATACCAACAATCAATTACCGTTTACCCATGAAATCATCTACAAAATTCATTTCATGAAATTAATCATTACTTTTTATATACAAGCCGATTCTCGTGAGATGCTCTATTTGCTAGTACTATATATCTACAAACTTAGATTTGTGTGAAGTGAAATAGGAACTATACTTTTGTCAAATATGTGACTAAGCGTCACTTTCTCTGTCTGTGAACACCTCAGTATATATATAACGAATGTTAGCAAGTGCAATTTGCGTTACGTTCTCATTTTTCAAAGACAAGAATTCTAAAACTCCTAATCAATACATGATTAGTATAAGAACTGGAAGAAAGAGTAGTTTATTGTGACATATAATAATGATCCTTTTCTTAGTTTTTTTGACTTCAAATTTTGAAACAAATTTTATATAAAAAATTAAAAGTTTATTAACACTTGAACATACGCTTAGTTTTCTTCTTGTTCTTCATAGTTTCTTCTTTTTGTTTTTTAGCTATTTGTTGTTGTAGTTGAAGTTCATGAGCATGAGCTTGAATTCGATCATGATCTTTATAATCATCTTCATCATCTTTTGTTTCAGTTTTAATAGATATTGCTGCTTGTACAGGTGGAGCTGGTGTAGGATTTGTTCTTAAAAATTCACGTAATTCATCTGTTAAACCACCAAGACCAATTGATGTAAAAAAATTGATTGAGAATCGAGTATTTTTTGGATTATCACGTGGAAAAAGACCTTCAAAATATTCCGTTAACGTTCTACAAGAGTAATTTAAAAAAAAAGATCAAAAAATAGATTATTATTTTTTTTTTTCATAACATACGGATCTGTTAAACGATTATTAAGTTTAGTTAGGCCAAGAAATTCAGCTAATTCTAAGAATAAATTTTTTATATAAACACGTGATGAGGATGTTGTATCTTCTTCCGTTAAACGAATACAACGAAGTACCTAAAAAAATCATAAAACATATTATTTTTTATTAAAAATAAAAACAAATAACATACACCCCATGAAATGGCATCTGTAACAAGTAAATGTGCAAAAAATTTTGCAACATTTCTTAATTTAACATTTTCAAGACGATGAACAATTTCATATTGATCTTGAAAAACTTTTTCAAAACATTCAATATATTCTTTTTTTAATAAACAAAAACGTTGTCCAAGTAAACCAAAAAAACGTTCATATGTACGCTGTTGTGCACAACTATCAAGTATCATTTGACATAATTCCATCTAATAATTAAATTAAAATAAACTAATTAAATATTTTTAAATAAATAAAGATAACATACTTCTTGACCAGGACGTAAATTCATTTTAAGTAATTTATGTGCACATTCTTCAGCACCAATACTTGATTGAATTGTTAAATAAATTGTACGACGAAGTGTTACTAAATTTGTTTCTGTTTGATCGATAATTGTTTCTTGTTTTTCTTCTATAAGAAAATAAAAAGTTTCAAATTTACATTATATTCAGTTCGCATGATTTAAAAAAAAAACTAGGCAGAAGGTCAATCTAATACAAAGGTTCTTGTACTTAATCGCTTAAGTTTCCTGTACATGCTGACTGACTATATACTAACTCCAAGAGCAGATGTATCTCACAAATTAGCCAGCTTGGTATCGGACGATTAATCCGAGACAAATAGTCTTTAGTGATGAGTCTAAAGCCATTTCATGGTTGGTGATACTAAGGCTTTTCATATTGACAGAAAATGAATGTTCTTCAACGTAAAAACGGATGAAAACATTCGTTCATTGAGATGTATCAAATTTTAGGATAAATAATTCAATCTCGATTGTTAGTTTTAGAAGAAAATTGATTTACGCATTAAATGAATATTTAACAATAATCATTTATCAGCTGAAGTAGATGCTATGAAATCTAGGAGAGACTCCTTTTTTTTTCAAACTAGAATAAAATATTTCAGATTCGGACAATGAGATCTTCATAGGTACACTTTAAACAATTAATAGATATTTTTTTTTGAACATTGAGTAACATATCCTTTTTTTGTAATTTTAAACAAGATGAAAGCTTTTGTTGATGACTCATCGTGAAAAAAGTCTTTTTCTTTGTTGAGAATGCAGCATGTACCTGATAGAAGAGTCAAAACAAAACTATCCATGAGCAGACATAATAATGAACTTCGCAAAGTTGTCAACTTCATTTTTGGCTACATAGAGTAGGATTCTGGGCTTCAATAACTCCCTGAAAGGATTCAAATCCATCAGTTTTGTCTATAGAGTTACGACAGTTTTGCTGGACTCCTACTATAGAATAAACTTTTAGCAGAAAAATTGTCGATGAGTCCTATATTCTAAAGTATTTTAGTCAATATGCTTGTCTCTATCTTGAAATACTCCATGTAAAAAAAAAAGAAAACTTCTGATTTTTTAGAAGTTTCCTCTATATGCCTGAAACATAAACTTATCAAGGATGAATCACTTCAATAAGTTCCCTCTTTAGTAAATGCTATAATTTCGAAATTATTTCAGTTTTCTTAAACAAAAGAAATTTCTACTTACTTCCAGCTTGATCACCTTCTTGTTCTTCTTCATCAACATCATCTTTTTTTCCATCATTTTCTTCATCACTATCAGATGAATCAGAACTTGATGCATCTTCATCATCACTACTTTCATCTAGAATTGTTTTTCGAATTTCTTTATATTTTCTTTCATTTTCTTCATATTCTGGATCATGTTTAAATACATCTAAATGAAAAAAAAAACAAACAAAATAAATCATTTTTTTATTCGACATATATATCATTACCAAGCATTGGTTCAGGTTCACATGGATCTTCTAATGTAAGCATATGTGTATATTGATCATTTTCATCAACTAAATCAAGACCAGATGGAGTAGCTGGATTAGCTTTAAATTGATCTTTTCGTACAGCAAATAAAACTTCAATCATATATTGTGTACGTTTATCTAATGATGATTCATGAAGTAAATTTCTTAATGTTGAAAATACTGAATCTAATCCACGTGGACTAACTTGGGATAATTTTTGTCCACATTCTTTTAAAAAACCAATAGCTAATTCAACACTATCATCTGATGGATTTTCAAGTAAAAGTACAAGCATTTGTAATGCAACTATTTCATGTAACTAAATAGAAAAATAAAAACAAATTAGTAGAATTATTTATTTATTTTTTAAAGATTACATACAACATTTTGATTAACAAGATGTGCAATGAATTTTGTTGCTGCTAAACAATTAATTTTATCATTTCGTTGATATGTTCGACGAAACGATGATATAAGACGTTTAGCAATTAATTCACCAATTTGTGGAAATTTTGTATTAATAACCGAAACTAATGCTGCATAGACAGATGTATAAAATGGTGATGCCATTTGTGCTTGTATAATACCACGTGCAAGTAAACCACGACCACGAACAATATTATCTTTAAATAATTCACGAATAATTAATGCTAAATTTGATGTATTAACTTTATTAACTCGTCCATTAATAGTTTTTTTTAAAGCTTCCCATGCTATACGTTGATATTCAGGTGTCGATTTATCAGTTAATGATGCCTAATTCAAGAAAAAGAAAGAATATACATCCATGTTGATGATGTGAAACAATTTTACCTGTAATAGACGAAGTTTCGCAGGTGGCATGTATAGACCACCAGTACGTGGTGGTGCAGCAGGTGTTTTTTGTGTTGGAGGAAGATTTGACGTTGATTTTGGTCGTACTTCACCTTCTTCTTCATCATCTTTGTTTTGTTTTTGTTCATTTTCACTATCATAATCATCGTCATCATCATTTGATTCTGATGATGGAGTTGGAGAACGACGATATCGTTTTGATGATGTTGACGGACCAGAAACACGAGTAACTTCTGATTTTAACATTTTTCTATATCAGAAATGTGAATGTGAAATATAAATGTACTGTGAACGAACGTAATTTCAGTTCTTTCTGTCTTTTATTATATGTAAAACCAATCAGAAAAGAAAGTAAAACTGACTTAGATATAGTTGTCGTTAGTTGTCAATGACACTATGTATTAAAAGAATAAATCATCGTTATATTATGTATGAGCGAAGTATCTTGGTCACAAGTAAACGTGTCTATGAATGAAATGTCAGGTAGAAACAAAATTATTTGTTTTGTTTATCGATACCATGCCATATTTTAAACTTACAGTAAATTCGAAATAGGTCTAAAGGAACGGAATAAGGGCACTTATCCTTTTGGAGTTTTTCATACTGCACAAAAGTCTAGCTTATGTATATAGTACGAACTCAAAATCGATTTATTACTTGAAACTATGCCCACAGTAGAGACTCTCTTGTGAATTATAAGTTAGCAAGAATCTAATTTAAATAGAAGTATTAGCAGATGTATTCATCGGGGTGTGGTGGTGACTAAAAGTTTTCGGTGCTTTTACTAATATTGTTCTTAGTTCCGTTAAACTTTGGAATGAAAACAAGAGAGCATGATAGCAAGAAACTAGACAATAACATTTCTGAGAACTGATCCTAAATATCGAAATTTTTCAAAGGTCTGGTATCTATTTTTATGTTCCAGAGGCGGCATCGCTGAAAATTTACTCTTGTCTAGGTGATTTCGAGAAATTCTTCGAAAATCTTTTTCGTCACTATTTTTAAATTAGTGCAGTTAGATTGAATCCATCAGATCCATGTAATTTATCAATCTCCTTAAAAAGAAGCTTTCGGGATAGTATTTTGAAACATCTCCCGCGTCACTAATACGACAATGTCAGTGGTAGCGGCTCAGCCGATGGAGTTACACCTCTCGATAGAAATATTCTGCTGTATAGCTATTGAAGATAATTTTACCATAGTTGCCTCGACTACTGGTCAAAGTATCAGTCAGTTAAAGTAAATGAAACTTTTTTATAATATAGTGTAAGGAAGAGACGAGAGAGACTTCGGGTAGAATCAATAGTGCAATGATTTTCTAATTCGTAATGTACATATATGTGCAAGAGAGTACATAGAGCTAGCAATCTTTACTTATAGATAGTATTTTTGTGATGGAAGCAGTCTGTCTCAAGTGTCACATCGCTTTTGGAAGCATCACTCTTCAAGCAATCGTCATGAGTAGTCTTAAAGTCTGTTTTGATTTGGTTTTTCGAGTTTTGCTCGTCGATTTATGGGCATTTCTTCGATTATTGTCTTATGAGCGTACGATCACCGAGATCTCATTCAGGGATATGCCGTGTAGTCACCAGAAGCCGATCAAAGTTTGAATCAAAACGAACGCATTCGTTCCGTGGGATTCGCATTTTAAAGAAACGACTGTTGTCGGTTGTGTTTCAAAAGAATGACATTTTCATGACAAGATGATATCTTGATAAGGATATATTTGTTCTGTCTCAAACTGTGAAGAGTTATTGGTATCCTGAATGCGTATCATCTATGGATAAAATTTCTGTCGAAAGTTTGATCATTGGATAAAAGTCGAGTAAAACTACCCTAACTCGACATGCGAAGATAGAAAAACCAAACTAAAGTAGAATTTTTCACTACTTATTATGGTCGATGAAATGGTAATAGTTTCAAGCAAAAAGCAATATAACAGTCGGGAACGGACCCTCGTAAGATATTTCAGTTTTAAGATCATTTGTCATCTATTCTGTTTACGATTATAAATGTTAAACATTTGTTGGAATGATTATCAATTATCATTAAGTATCCCGCTGCCGTTATTGAAGCATGAAAATTTTAATAAATCTTCTTGATGCATACGCTTCAGCATATATATTGCTTTACTAGTCAATTCTATGAGTTTTATTTTTATTCATAAAAATATTTTCTACATATGGTCGCAAAGTGTTGGCAAGAAATCGAAAGAATTTATCTCATTGATTTTGTTCATCTATGTTGCACAGAATCTGGCGCCATCTTTATTTTCACATATATTCTCTACGATTTCCATGACATATTCAGCAGTTTATGGTTGTTCTGTCAGTTAATTTACACTGCATTGTACTTGTTTACTTTAGACTTAAGTTTATTTTATTGATATTTTAATGATATATATTAGATGATTCGACAGACGCTTGTTGATGAGCGCGTATCAGCTCTTCATCACCATACACTTCAGTCACCTGGCGATAGTGATGGTGATATGTCTAAACCAACATCCCGTCGTATACCAGCTCCTGTTGCATCACGTATTATCATTCGAAAAAATTCATCCTTATTACCAACGGGTGATGAAACAAGAATAATAACACCATCAACAACACCATCCCCAACACTTATGGTTGATCCACGTTCGCGTGTTGAATTACTTGAACGAAATCTTCGTTATGTTCAACAGCAACATGAAATAACTCTAAATGATTTACATAATGAAATAAGTCGACTTCAAGAAGAAAATCGAGGTAAAATATACATAAAATAAATAGAAAAAGAAAAATTGTATTTTAGACCTTCATTTTCGTATGATTGATATTCGTCCATCATCGTCATCTGGAAATAAACAACGTAAAACTGATATAGTACCAAATTTTCAACAATTAGCTAATATTTCACTAAATGAACCCACTCTTGGTATGAATTTAGAAAAGAAAACTTTTTTGTTTTTTTTTCAAATAATTTTCTTGAACGCGAATTTCAAAATTAATTATTTTCAATTATAGAATCAATCATAACAGAGTCTGGTGGTATGATAAATAGATTTCATTTGCCATCGCATCTGGAATAATTTCTTTTGTTCACTATTCTTTTGCACGACATTGAATTTTTTTGTTTTTCGAAGTGATATTTTTCAGTGATTTTAATATAATTTATTTGTTTTAAATCAGAAAAACGTCTACAAGAGGTGCAACGTCTTCATTTTGAACAACAAATTGATGAACTTCAAACACGATTAATTGAAACTGAACAAAAAAATGAATATTTAATGCGTACTATTGATGAATTAAATAAAAAATCATCTGTTCAATCACCACAGGCATCATCTTCATCAGTTGTACCAGTTCTATTACCAGATCCAAAGTAATTTAAACACAATACATAAATAAAAATTCCTATATGAAAAATAATTTTGCGTTTTATTTAAGTATATCATCTGATGTTAATAGAACAAAGTCCATCGATAATAATAATGATGATAATAAAGTTACCAAATCAGAAAAGACTCAAATGAATGATGCTGACTATCAACATTTACTTCAAGTTTCGTATGAAAAACAACGACAACAAGCACTCGAAGTAATTTATTAATCATTATTTTCTTAATAAAAGTTTTTTTTTTTGTGAAACACAATCTGAAAAGAGTATTCAAGTATAGAGGCAAAAGTTTGAATCTTCTCCCCACAGATCTTACTAGACACCTTAGTAATAGCTTTGCGATAATTTTAGACAGCCACCAGACATTGAAACATCATTTGTCTTGCTCTAGCAGAGAGTGAAATAAAAATAAGCTAAAAATGTTATTACAAAGTAAATAGGAGTGAAGGAGAGACAGCCTGGTGACGGGTCATATATTTTGGTAGAGCTCAAATCACAGTTGGTTTCGCTCTATTCACTTCCCGGTCACCACTTCTAGCCTCATGAAGGTCGTCACGTACTTTAATATACGATCACAGATTGTATAACATAAAATTTCATCCTAATATGTAAATTACTTCTTGATCACATTTCTGGAAGATAAAATAATAAGGAATGTATCCCAAAGTAGACAGAATAAAACAATAACCCTCTAATTAGCAACAACAACTATATTGTGTTTCACATTATAATCGTGCAAGCATTGTGTTAACAGGTCTTTTTTGGTTGTTTTTAATAACAATAAACGTATTGTTTTTTTTCCCTAATATGAATACAAACAAATAGTAAATAAACATTTTTAGATCGCAAGATTACGAGCTGTATTACGTGAAATACTTCATGCTGAACGATTAAGTTCAACATCGAAAATACTTGTTCGGGATTGTTTAGCATCAACAAGTATTAGTGAAAATTCAATATCAACAACACCTACTGATACATTATATAATATCGGAAGTCATCAACAGCAACAACAACAGCGATCTATTACTTCATCATCAACTGTTGGAAAAAATTTGTCATTTCGACAGTATGTAGTTTTCTTTTCTATTCTCTTTCATTTATAATAATAAAATGACCAGAATTAATATACCTAAACAGTGAATTGCCTCTTCGTCGTCTTAATCTCTCGCCGCCTCAGTTCATCGTATCGAGGTATCACATAGATCATCATTGACATTTTACATTACTTCGTTGCTCTACACATATACACTTGCTTGCTTTGATTATTAAGAATTTATTATCTACTGTAAATTAAATCAAAATTTCTCTTTAGACCAACCGGTCAAAATCGTCCACCAGAACAACGTTTGATTTTACCACCAATACAAGGTAGTAGTTTATCATTCTCACAAGGTAACAGTGAAATTATTCTATTGGATGTAAACAAGAATTTTTGTTTTTGTTTTAATGTATAAATAGATCCAACTGGTGCGAGTGGTTTATTACATAGTTCATTGAGTCAAACAAATGCTGGATCACAACAACAATTATTGAAAATTGGTGAAACACCAATAGCAAGACGAGAACGACGTACTCAGGAACTACAAAGAACAAGATTAACGAGAAATCTTTATCATTGACAATATGTTTATAGATCAAGTCTCTCTTGATATTTGCTTTTTTGTGTTGCTCTATAAATATTATTTCTGGTGATATTATAAAATATACAAAAAATAATAATAATAATAATACAATAACTTATTAATACTAATTTTCATTGTATTATTTTAATGTTAAATGTCATATGGTTGGTAATTAGTAAATATGGATTAATCCTAGTGTATTGCTTTTTTTTGTCATAATTATTGTATACTAACAAAAATATTTTTATCATGGAAAACATTTCAATTTAAGAGAGTAAACATAAGATTAATGATAGAAATTTTTCTAAATTATTATTGTACTAAATATGATATTGACCATCACTGTCTATCATTCATCTTTAATATTTCAATCAACTAATGTTATTTATACGCCCTTTTAGTCAGGGTATGTCAAGCTACAATATGCTCATTCTATTTCTTTGTTTTTATTAATGTAATGAAGAAGGTCGATTCTGTAAATATGTGTGTATTAATAACTAAGCTACATAATATCATATCCATGATGACCATAATTTTATGTTCTTGAATTTTACTCGATTTCATTATTCGAAGATTACTTATGTTTTCTATACTGCATTTATTTGAGACTTCTTTGCTGATCTTTATCATATGACAAAGACTCATAGAACTATTTCATTTATTATAATATTTATTTTGTCTGTCGGTTGATAATTAAGCTCGTTCTTTTCACCCTGTAAACACAATCTTGGATCACGTATGTTCTAATTGAATGAAAATTTCAGGCTATGTTAGTGCTGTAGTAGAAAAGTTACGCTAAAAGTTTCAGTCCTGTAGTATAATATTTTCGAGATATTCATGAAATAAGATTTAAAAGTAGCTCATTTGGCAATGCAACATTCTCTTTGAGGGCTGATTCTATATATTTAATTATGTTTTTACTTGACAGAGCATGTCAGGTTGCAGTGCCTGGCTGTGTGCTTTTTCTTTTAAGTTCTTAATGTTTTTTTTCGGAGAACAAGAATGTCAAGTTTCATGCTTTGAAAAGCTCTTAAAAAAATAGTCATTTATTTAGAGAAGTGCTTTTTTATATATTAATGAGAAAGTTAAATTAAAACAGTGTGCTCTGGCAAGCACTGCATTTTCATATGCTCTTTCAAATAAATAGAAAAACAATTGGCTAGAATAAAATTTGTTCTAGAAGTTAAAAATACCCGACCAAAAAAAAATAAATGAAGAAAATTTTCTACTTTGTTCAGAAAAAAATATAATTAAGTAGTGGAAAGCATTGAAAATTTTTCGTAAATAAAACAATCTATCAAATAAAATAATTCTCATGTTGTTTGTGAAGGATTCGATCTCAAGTTATCATCATATGCATTTATCACGATTTCAATAGTTCTAATAGAAATGAACTGTTTTTAAAAAGCGAGAAAATCAGTGCTTCATACACAATTTTGAACTGATTTGTAAAAAAAACAAGGACAACATGATTATTTTTAACTTATTAAGCATTGATGATTTTATTCAAAGAATATTAAGAGAGAAAGGATGAAACATACACACGAGAATAAACTGATATTGTGAAACAGAAAAAGAAAAACAAATAATCAATTTATATAAAGTTAGTTAAATGTATGTTTCTTTTTGTTTAATAGTTGCTAAAAGTGCAGCTGATTCAATAATTAATTCTTTAGGCACATCATTAATATGTGTTGCATCATTATTTGTTCGTATATGTATTTGTTGTTGTATATTTGAATAAGTTTGTTTTAATTCAGATAATGTTTTATGTGCATGTTCATTCAATTTTGTTTCATAAACAACAGGATAATCTTTTGTTAATAGATTACAATTAGCACCTGTACAGCGACGTTCTAATTCTTGATAAATAGCAAATAATTGCGCATTTTTATTTGATAATTTTGCATCGTTATATAATGTTAACAAGTATGTTATATCTATGGTTGCTAATGTATTACCATTAGTTATATCATCATCACTTATTATATTTGGTGATGGTGCTATATTTACCATAGTATAATCATCTTTATTTGTTGTTGCTGCTGTTGTTGTTGTCGGTGTAACAAATGTAAATGTTGAATCAAGAACATTTGATGATGGTGGAGAAACAAATGTAAACGGTGAATCAGTTACGGATCGATCAGATCGTATTGTTGTTGAGATTGGCATCATAGTAGTTGATGATGATGATGATGATGGTGGTGATGGAACAAAAGATGGAGGTGGTGGTGGAGGTGGTTTTTGAAATTGAAATTGTGAAGAAATATTATTGCCATCTCCACTACCAGTATGATACCCTATAGATAGATATAAAATTAATTATCCTGTTCAAAAGAAACATATAATGTATTCAAAGTAGTGTCCCACAGCTGGATCAAGTATCCAACACCTAGCCCCACTCGAGCATGAGTTCAGGCGCAAACTTGTTAGATCAGATTTCAAGTATGATCTCATACCTGGGATCCGACCCGCGAATCTGCTAAGTTATATAAAAGTATAGGAGTGAAAAACGATTCGAACATGATTGAACAATTTATTGTACTTGACGAAAGATCACAGAAGTGAAAATAGATATTGTTCTAGTACACGAATTCGTTTATCAGAGACGTGAACATGTATATCCTGATTGAAAAAGCATTTATATATGCATCCACAAATATGGCATTTGGCAACAACACATTGCGTTCTATTCCAGAATCATCAGCAACAAGTAAACGTATACTTATCGAAATCGACTGGATTTTGGAAACAGAAAGACAACCAGTGAATCTTCTGAATTCACTTGCTTTTTAGTGAAACTTGAAATGATCTCATTTTTTTCTGTTGCTGTTTGTATAAGAAACTAAATAGTATGCTTTTTCATATAAAATAAAAGTTTGAAAATTGTACTATGGCTATGCAAGTACCTGCCAAATGTCAATTAGTTCTGGTTCTAATCTGGGGACGAAAACCCGTATTCATGCACGATTCTAAATCATACCTGTAAAACCTGCGAATGAAAGAGAAGATTGCTGTTGTTGTGGTTGTTGTTGTTGTTGCTGCTGCTGCTGTTGTGTCAAAGATGTTGGTAAAAGAAACGACGTCGGTGAAGAAAAGATCGGTGTTTGTAAAGAAGTTGGTTGAATATTAGTATTATTCATATTGATTGGTTGAATCGGTTTAAAAAAAGTATTAGGTGTTGTTGATGTTGTTGTTGTTGTTGCTCCACCTGGATGATGACTAACAGGAGGTGAAAAAAATCCCATAGATGTTTGAGATGTTGGTGTTGACATTTTCATCATCATTGAAGATGCTATATGATCAGGTGGTCGTTCAAATGCAGATTCATTAGCAAAATTTCCATCAGTGTTTTGACCTTGTTGTTGTTGTTGATTTTTTTGTGCAATAAGTGTATAAATAGCAGAAATTTCAAGTAAAAGATCACCAGGTACACGACTAATATTAAGTATATCAGGTTCAGTCATATTTGAAATTCTTTGTTGAAGTTGTAAATATAAATGACTTAATGTTGGTGCATCTTGAGAACCATATAATTGTGTATAACGTGCAAATGTACCAATATCAGTTGGTGAAACAAGTGGACCTGTTGATTTACCTTGTGAACGACGATTAAGTTCAATTAAAATTGCATTTGATTTTCGCGCATCTTTACAATCTGTATATCGTTGAACAAGTTCTGTTGTAGTTAATGCAGCATATTGTTGTTGTAAAGAATTATTATTAGTATTTATTGGTAATTGGCGTCGTTTTCGACGATCATTTATTGAACCTGTTTCATCATCATGATTATTATAATTATCTGTTTGATGAAGAGTACGACTAGAACGTGATGATGTTGATAGTACTTCACGTGTATGTTCATTCTCATCATCATTTTCACTATTTTCATCATCATCATTATCATCTTCATCAGATGCTGGTGGTAATGGTTTTTTAGGTTTATTTAATCTCGTTATTAAATCAAGCACACTTGTATTTAAATTGGGTGTATTTTCTGATGGTGATGCTGGAGATGGAGATACTATTGTTGATGTTGATGTTATTGATGAACGAAATGGTTTTGATGTATATGTATCAACAAGACGCATTGGTGGTAAAACTTGTTTTGCAATTTGATCAGCTTCTAGCTGTCGACAAAATTCACTTAAACTACGAATAAATTCTTCAGCTTGTTGTTTAGCTTCAATATTTCTTAGCATAACTGCTTCAGCTTTAAGTTGATCAATAAGTGCATGTAGTTCTTGAGCTAAATTAAAACCACTACATATTCGTCTTAATTCAGCACATTTATGCTTTATTTCTTCTAATTTTTGTTTTAGTGCACGTTCCAACATTTTTTTTGCATCTTGTGTTGTTGTTATACGTGATTGAAAATCAGCTGTATTACGTGTTGCTAAATCATATTTTGCTTTGATATCATGAAGTACATCTTGTAATTTTTGTTGCTTAATTTTCATGGTTTTACGTGCATGATAATGTTCTGTATAGAGGCAATGACCCGGACACATATAACATTGACCTTCAGGTGACATAGCCCAACACCGTTGAAATATACGATTTCCATATGTGGTTGTTTCATGAAGACCACATTTATCATGACAAACATGATCACATTTACGACAGACAGCTATTATAAACACAAAATACAATATCGTAATGATACATACAGTGGATATCAAAATTATTCAACAGGATTTATTTGCAACATTTTTTCCGTTGTCTGCAGCTTTAGAAAGAATACAAATAGTCGTTCAAGTAGAGAAAATTGTTTCGAACAAAATTATAAGAAAATAACAACTATTATCACATTCCCAAAGAGAAGATCT
Organism: Rotaria sp. Silwood1; assembly: GCA_905250075.1. Classification (NCBI taxonomy): domain Eukaryota; kingdom Metazoa; phylum Rotifera; class Eurotatoria; order Philodinida; family Philodinidae; genus Rotaria; species Rotaria sp. Silwood1. The sequence goes on along the minus strand of CAJNOP010000004.1, from coordinate 4,692,890 downwards.
TCAGAAACTCCAAGCCCTAGTTTTTAAACATCCCGAATGTGTACATATAGGTTTATTTGGATAGCATACACTAACATAACAAATAATTCTCTATGAAATAAGATGTTTCCGAGTTTTTTTACGATCTTTTTTGAGTCAGATATAGCAATAATGTAGAAGCCCCAACATTCGTTTTTTATTGTTTCTTCTAGAACAATCATTTTTAGACTTTCAATTAAATTGCTTTATGTGAGCTAAAACACATCGCAGAAAAGTCGCAAGCATCTCATTTTGTAGAGAATTACTTATTCTGTCATTCTATGTAGTCCAAAAATAATTATATTTTCACATAGTGTATGATGAAAAATTATGGTTTCGGTTTTCTGGAGACTTTGTCCTTGAAAATCTGATAGTAATCGTGATACTCCTATTAAACTTGTTGAAAACAATTCTCACTATTTGAGTCTCTATTTGGATTCTTTCTGGCACATGAGGCAGTGAAAAATAGTAGAAAACAAACCGTATCGAATAATTTTGTTATACAGGGTATATGAATTCAATTTTTTTTATTAGAATAAACATTTATAACGGATGTAAACTGAATGATTTTCATTCATATACTTACTTGAATGATATCTTGTATCAACTAATTCTTTTGTTTCAACTATTCGTTCACGTGTATAATCTTTGTATGTTACTTCATCCGTTTTGCATTGTTTAAGTGCATGCTCAAATGCAGCTAATTCATCTTGCATTTTCTGTATTCGTGAAACTTCTAATCGTGCTTCATGCATTAATGCTTTTATTGCATTACGTATATCTTTCATATCTTTAAATGCTGTAACAGATTTTGTTTTAAATGTATCAATTGTTTCAATCATTCGTTTTAATTCATCCATTGATGCATCCCAATCAAATTGTAATGCATCAAGAGCTGCTTGATCCCATGTATTTGGATCTTGTGAAAACGCTGAATTTTGCATATAATATGGATAAACAGTACCATGTAATTGAAGAGATGATATATTAAAATTAGCTTCATGTCGTTTAGCATTAGTCAAAACCACAATAACATTATCCATAACAACATCAGGTAAATTACCACGAAGACGTGCTATCACATTACGAAGATTCAATGTAAGACGACCCGTTGTACCATTGACAACGATGATCACTGCTGATAGTCCACCTAATGATTCAACCTAAAATAGCATAATGATAAGTGGTATTATGTTTTGATCCGATATGAAACTTACTCCATCGATAATTTTGTTCATATTGATATTATCTTGTTCAGCCCCGCGCGTATCTGATAGACCAGGTGTATCAAGAAAAAGATATTGTCTTTGAGCAGGACTTGCAGTATCAACAAAAATATATTGATTACACATATCCGTTTTTGATTGTGTAGTATCTCTTATATTATTTTCACAATGTGAAAATTGTTCTGTAATAATTGGACGATATTTTGATGGTATAGCAACTTTAACATTTTGTAATGAACCACCACGAAAATAATTTGTTAAATAATTAATAAATGTTGATTTACCACTGCCTGTTTCACCAATCACTAATACTTTCGCTATATTTGATGTATCAAGTGAAAGATGACGTGTATCATTATTTTCATTATTCTTCATTGTATTTTGATTACCACCAACACCAAGACGACCCATTGCATTCGATATTGTTTCTTTCACTTGATATGCAGCTGCCATTATAGGATTACTTGTCATGAAGTTCGCATATAAGCCAAAACGATAATCTAAAATATAAGAGCAAAAAACACAAAAAAAACAATGATAAGAATTCTTATTGGTATTTATTAGCATTTTGTAAACAAAGTGAAACAGCAGCTAAATGTAATAGCTTATCTGTTGGTACAGAAAGTATTTCGAATGGATCATGATCAGTTAATTGTTGTACATCTAATTGAAGTTGCGAATGTACACGAGTAAGTTCATCCATTTGTAACATTCGAGATGATGCATAATATTCACACAATATAGATAGCTGTGCTGGTGTTAAATAACCAATTGATGTACCGCCACATCGTCGATTCAATTCTTTTGCAATTAATTTGTATTCTTCAGTTGATTCACGACTTAAAGCAACAAGACGTTCAGTTGAATATTCAGCATATTTACGACTATTGTTTAACTCTAATAGTGGTTGTTGCTGTTGAATAGGTTGACTGCGTAGAAATGAATCCGATATAGCAACTGTTGATACTTTTTTCCTCTGTTGTTCATCATCATCGGTTGATGGAATATCACCAACTACATTTAACGAACTAAATGAACCACTTAGAATATGATCAACTTGCGCGATTAAAGATGAAGTAGGTGATGAATTAAGTAAAATCAAATCATCATTCTATTATTTGATCATAAATACAAACCTATTAGCTAACTTTAGATAATATTTATGCTACTCACTACTGTTGATGTTGGTTGTAATTGAGTTGCTTTTAAAGATTGTTTATGATTATAATTATAAGTATTATTACTATTATTATTATTATTGTTGGTCGTTTTTCGTTTAGCAGCAGGTGAAGGTGACGTTGGTGGATGTATTGCTAATGTTGATGGTGGTTCAATTATAGATATTAAAGAATCATCATGTTGTAAATCATCTGCAAGTGTTTCAAGTTTTTCAACAAATTTTGATGCTTTTCTCATAACTGATGGTGATCGTAATGAACTCATATCATTTTTAAGAAAATTAACAAATATACATAATTCTTCAGCTACATTAAAGCCTTGACAATTACTTTTTACACGCAAACATGCATCACGTACTTTAATAAATTGTTCTTGTAATGATTGCTCAATGACACGTTTTGTTTCTTGAACAGTTTCACATTTTGTTTCACAAGCTGCTTTATCTTTTCGTGCTTCTGTATATTTATTTGCCATAGATGATATAGCTACTTTTAATGTTCTTGGAACACTTTTAATAATACGTCGATCATGATAATGTATATCATAGGAGCATTTACCAGCACATACCGTACATCGACCATTAACAATAACTGTACAACGTCGAAAAACACGTTCACCAACTCGTGTTGTTTCTGTTAATGAACATCGTTCATGACAAACTGTATTACATTTTAAACATAGTGTATTGTGATATGAAGTTACAGTTATTTCATTGACCTAAAATACATTTTATATTAAATTTGAATATATTATTATTATTGTTATTTTTTATTTTATTAATTTAATTATGATGATTGAATGATTACTTTGTCGCAAGAATATCCCTAAAGTTCCATGTTCGACTCTTAGCATTACCAACAGCAAAATGATTTTGAGCAACTCGAGAATGGCTGTTTGCCTCAGATTATTTGTTTGATAGCACACTGATTCTTGTGGCTAATATATGTGATTAGCTAATGTGTGTATGAGAAACCGACATAATTGAACAAATAAACTTTGAGTAAGACTGACCTTGTGTCCAGAGCTATAGTTAGTAACAGTCGTAAGAAAGACATCGAACTAATGAAACTATCTTCGGGCAGTATCCTATAGCTCAAGGTAGCCAAAAGTTACGGTGCTCTTCTTCTTCTTCTTTATTTATTTATTTATATACTTGCCTGAATGGATTTTGTTGATTGACCACTACTCGATGCATATTTTTCAATATTAGATGAATAAATATTTGATGCTTGCTCGAGTGCAGTTAATTCATCTTCAATATGTTGTAATTCCATAATCATGAGACGGCTTTCGTGTAACACACTACGTATAGCATTTCGATCATCGTTCATTGCTGATAATGATTCAGTTGAAATAGGTGTTAATGTTAATAAAGTTTTAATAAAATCATTCATTGTTTGCATTGATACATTCCAATCACGTTGTAATATTTCACGTGTTTTAGGTGTCCATGTGTGAGCATCAGATGAAAAGGCTGAATTTTGCATATGAAATACAGGTGCATGATTTAATAATTTAACTGAACCAAAATTAACTGTATGTGATGCACAATTTGTTAATATAACAATTACATTTGTATAAATTACATCAGGTATACGGTCACGAAAACGTTCAAGAACATTTCGTATATTAATTGTTAAACGTGCCTGTGTACCATTTAGAACAAGTACAAGAGCTGTTAAATGTTGTAATGTTTGAATACACTCAAATATTCGATCAACGTTTTCATTATCAGATAGATAACCACCTGTATCATTTATACCAGGTGTATCAAAAAAATTAAAATGAACTTGTTCAACAATAAATGTATATTTTATACATTTACTTGTTTTACTACGTGTACCATCATCTAAAGAAGCTTCATGATGTTGAGGCATGATAGATGGCATATTGGCTTTTAAATAACGTGTTGGTATAGCTACTTTAAGATTTGTTAATGAACCATTATGAAATAGATTTGTTAAATAATTAATAAATGTTGATTTACCTAAGAATAATTAAATTTGAAGCCTTTTCTTTTATCTCGAACTTGCCTATTTTTCTATTTAAGATAACCTTATGAATCATTACAAAAAAAAACTTGTATATATGCACTATTAGTTCTGATAGAAATTAACAAAAATGTCAAGCAATAGAAGTCATGACTTGTACTATAAACAATGAATAACCAGAATACAATTTTTTTTGCAAGGTTTTTCTATTGAATTAGACAGGTTGATTACTAGTAAAACGAAGAGATTAATGGTAGAGTCTTTACATTTTGCATACAATGCCTAGATTATAACTAGCAGTTTAACTTGAAAGACACTAATCTAACAAGGAAATTTATGATCAGAATGAGAGTTCTTCAAGATTTATTATTTTGACAGTCAGTAATGATAAGAGAGAATGTGTTCGAATACAACATTGATTTTGGATCTTTGAAATGTATCTTCTATAGTTTAATTCCTACCAGTGCCTGTTTCTCCAATGATGACCACATTGATTTCCGATGAAGAATTATTGGCACCACCAGCAGCCATTATTTGTTGTGAGAGCAAACGAAGTTTGAGTTGAATGTTATATGCCCTTCTATTAATCACTCAAAGGTTGAAAGTATATTCTTTACTTCTTTTTTTTTCTTCTCAAACAAGCGAACTGTTCGAAATTGGAAAAAATAACGACAGGCGTAACCCGTTATTATGCCATCGAAAAACGAAAAAGGAAAGAAGAAAAAAAAACCTTTTGAGTGAATTCGTATTGAGGTAAATAATAGAAACGATAGAAGTTATTTTATGAGTTGTATAACCTCGTCAATATGCATGGACAAATACTCAAGGTGATGTACTTTTTCAAAAAAAAAAATAACTTGTCAAAAATGAGTCAAACACATACATTTCATAGCAAATGCAAGCAGCAAGAAACTTTCAATGAGTAATCTCATATCTTCTTATTCAAGCAAGTCATGCCTCATACAAATGATTTTTATTTTTCCAACATCTGGTGTTTATCATCAACATCAAGCACTTTTTTCAAATGAAAAATTTGCTACTTAATGAAAAACTAACAAGTCAATATTTTTCTAGCAGATTATATTTTTTTTTATTTTAACCAAAGACAGATTAAATATATATATATATATATATTTACTTAGTATCTTTATCATAAGTAAAATTTTTGTTTCAGATAGTAAAAAGTCCAAAAATAGATTAAACATATTTTTGACAAATTATGACCAGTATCGTTTACTTCTCTCTGCTTTTTTGCTTTCAATGAAACACAAACATAAATGTACAAAAAAAAACTATGTCAACGTTGAATTCATCGTGCTGTAGATCCACTAGTTTGATTTAATTTTGGTAATCGAGTCCAAAATGAATGTTGTTCATAGAAATCTATAACAAGTGCTGGACATTTTACATTTACAATACGTGCTGGAACGAGATCAGCCTCATTTGAATGACGCCATTTAACAAGTAACATTAGTTCACCAGCAGAATCTGTTGCACCTAAGACTTTTTCAGCTTCAAATCCTCGTTCAAAACCCGTCGGAGTATTTGATGATTGCATATTACCTGTTGTTAATGGTCGTTTTTTTAAATTCGTGTTCATTATTTCATCCTAAATATTAAAAAAAAACGATTTTTGTTATCTTTTTTTTTCTATAATATTACATGTCGACGTTTATTTGGTGATAGAGTATTCATTGTTGGTCGTATTCCGGAATTATATAGTTTTTGTTGTTGACGTTTAGTATATGCTTCATATTCAGCAAGTAATTCTGATTCTTCATCACCTTCAATATTATTTGCTATTTAAAAAATAAATAATAAATTTAAAATTAAAATTAAAATTAATTTATGAATTTTTTTTTGTTTACTTACAAGGTTCCCATGTATTTTGACTATCTGGATAACCTCGCCATTTGATAAGATATTCTACACGATCATTTCGATAACGTTTATCAACAATACGTTCGATTTCAAACCGTTCTCCACCTTCATCGGCCATTAGTTTTTTTCTTTTTATCTAAAAAAGAGGGAATGTATACAATTTATCTGACAGGGAAAAAAGAAACAAATTATGGAATGATATATCGGTCACTGCAAAAACAAAAAACCAAATTCTCATACGTAATTAACAAATCTAATTTTAATTGCACTACTACGAAAAAACAAACATTCTATTGTGTCATTTTCTTTTGTATTTTTAAAATAAAGATGAAGTGATATTAGCAGATCTTAATTCACCAATAAGCATAACTTGCATTAAGCGAAGTAAACGTGATGGTGCACCAACTTTTAATTCTTTCGATCGTTTATAACGACCTGATGGTGATGAACATTGTTTAACATACGATAAAAGTACATCATGTAATCGTAATGGAATTGTATCAGATTTTAATAAATTTATAAGGATTTTTTCACATAAAACTTGTAAATTATTATTTATACGACGATTAACATGACATCGATGTTTACGTTTATCACAATAACCTGAACAATCAAAAAATGAACAATCAGAATGTTTACGACATTTTATTGCAGGACTTAATGGAATTAAACGATCAAAATAAACCATATCTAAATCAAGTGGTTTAACATTACCATTTTCATTTATACCAAAATTAGATAATTCTAAAAAAAAGAAGAAAATGAAAACACATACTTTAAATTATAAGAAAGAAATTATTTAGCTTGACGAAGGAACATTGCCAGGTTTCTTCATCCTGTTCAGCTGGTATTTTGTCTAATGCAGGTCTTGGAAATCTTTCAGAGGATTTATGCTCACGAGCGTTCGATGACGAGATTTTGATTGTTCGAGTATTTTCCCATGCACATGAAAGTAAGTGCAAATGATTTAGGAGATCGTAAATCTTTTTCAGAGTGAATTTAATGAGATCCCATAATGATTTTCTCACACAATACAAGCATTTATCATATTACTAAATAGTGTATGTTCTAATAGAAACTTTATTACTGGAAAAAGTTTGAATTTCTAATATAATTTAGTTACTATTAAGTTCACGCTCAAAAGGATTTATAGCTGCCTATGTTTTAAAAGTCATTTACCATTATCTTCCAATGCATAGAAAATACTCAAACGAACAATTCAAATCTCGACAAGAAACGTCTATGAATAGCAACCATTTGGAGGTTTTCCAAAGCCTACTTATGGACAAACTATCAGCTCAAAAACAACTCGGAATGTTCTGTCATGAATGTGATAGTCGTTTTGAAGATGAAAAATACTTTTTGTCGATTATTTTATAATAATCAAGTCATAATTGGCCGCTACTTTTACAATATGATCTGTTGTGTTGGTTCGCAAGCCTGTTAAATCAATTCATACAAAAGTTCTCAAAAGAGATGGAAAGATATTGGTATTCCCCTGTTGAAAAATTTAACAATTTCTATTTTTCTATACAGAAAATATGATTAAACGAATCTTCCAAATTATTCAATCAGAATAGATAATCATGGTTTTTTTAAAGACAAATCTCTTGATCTCGCAAATAATGTATCTCATACAGAAAATCAAACGATAATTCTACTTACGAAGATCACATAAATGAAGTGGAGCATGAAGTTCATTATCAAAACTATCAATAAGTTGAAGTAAACGATTAGTTAACCAAGCTTTAGGTATCCATGTTTCAGAATTTAACTGTTCTTCAATCATTGGATGATCAAGTGGTGTTAAATGTTCTGTTATATACATATGACCACACCAACCAATAATTGTTGGCATTAATTCATGTTTTGAACGATAATAATGTGAAAGTAAAAATTCATGTTGTGTTATTAATGAATAAAGTGTATTAAGTTCTGTTGTTAATGACAATGCAAGATTATGTTCATAATAATCATTATATTTAACAATAACTTCTTCAAATTTATCTAATAAAATTATTGAATTTTCAATATGATCATAACGAAATAGACGACGTATTAAATCTTCATGTTTCATATTATCTGTTGAAATACTCATATGTCTATCTAATGTTGAATTAATTATATCATAAAATGTTAACAAAGCTGATGGTATTGATACAATTGGTTCATGAAATAATAAATCTGTACGATGCTTATCAAAATAACGACGTGTAGATTTTAATACAACATAAGATGATGTATTTGTTGACATAAGTAATACTATTTTTGATTGAGATAATGATAAACATTGAGCTAATGTTAATGTTGAATTTATATTACATAATGCTGAACAATGAGAACCAGTTACTTGACTGAGAGAATATAATTCACACTAAAATATTCAAATTAATTCAGATGCTCTCATATCAACATGTAAAATATAGGAATGGCAATTAATCTAATAGAAGCTTTCGAGAATTTTTATATTTATCATAATAGCTAGAAGGATTAGATGAAGTATTAAATAAACAATAATCGATTATTCTCAAATTCCGATTGAGAAATGACTTTTTTATAAACACTTCTCCTGAAAAGAATTTTTATCGTTTTATAATCATAGCTGAATGCTTGCTCGAGGATACTATAGACTAAAAGATGATATAATATTACTAACAGATCACGAAATTGAACTTATAACAAAGTTGAAAGAACATATTTGTGCAAAAACAGTCTGACATAAATTCTACAAATTTATATCATGTTTTACATAAATAACAACAGATTTATACATAATAGTAACACACTTAATATCGATCAAGTACTCTAATCACTGAGATGAGAAGTGCTGTTCCCGATATTTCTGTTTAATAAAAGCTATTCAATGTTATTGTGTTCTTCTATATTGATATCAACATATTCATCTTCGTTTTTCTGTCGACTTCTCTGTTTTTCTTTGCATTCTTAATATAATGTATAAAGTTCTTTAACTAAGTATCAACTTTGATAAGTTGTGTTAGTATCTATAAGTATATTTATTTTTCTGACCAGTTCTCACTTGATAGTTCTCATGCTCAACGCCATCGTTAAAGAGTTTTCAGTGTGTAAATCAATCTCTATACGACTAAGAACAACAAATTAAATTGCTATACTATACATATGTAATTACTCAAACAAAAAATAAGAAATACGTCACAGCCATAGAAAAAAATATTGTAACAGATCGTAGCATCTATATGACTATAGTCACAATATGTAATAAATAAAAAAGAGTTAAAACATGAAACTTAATCAAAATTAAAATTTCAACCTGAATCTGAGACTAAATGCTTATATTTTCCATTTTTAGATCTCGTCAAACAGTTTCTATTTCAAAACTTCTTTTTTTTCTGTATTAGATACTAATAAGTTTAAAAGACAAAAGAAAAACATACAAGATTATCAATAATCTTTTGAGCTTCATGCATATCACATTGACCAATATCTGCATTATGAAATTGATTTGATTTATTTATTAATTTAAAACATATAATAGCAATAAAACCAACTATAATTGCAATAAAAAGACCAAAAACTCTACCCCAATGAATAGTAATCTTCATCTAAAACATAAAATTAACAAAAACAAACAAACAGAAAAACAATTTATTTTTTTCTTTGATTTTATTTATTCATCATCGGTTTCCTGAGTTCTCGTTGTACTATTATAATGTTCACCATTAGCATATAAATATCGATGATAAGTTATAACAATCGGTGGTTTTGATGATGTTGAACAGTCAATTTTAATTGGTTCATTATCATTTCCTTGAATAATTTCAATTGATCTTTGTAAAATTTTTGCACATATTTGTAATTCAATTTGTCCACCCCAAACATTTTCCTTAGATAATTTTTCACAATAAACATCATAATCAGTATCAATGAATGGTTCGTATTCATTTCGATGTTTACGTAAATATTCAGCAACTTGTTCACGTAATTGTCTGACATTGAAATCTGATATTTGATTAACAATTGAAGCAAATAAACAATTACCATCAGATGCTATTGAATGAAGTTCAAGACCGCGTTCATGTAATTGTTCGTTTATTGATAAAGATTCATTACGACGACGAATTTCTTCTGGTTGATTATCATAATCTATGACTTCTTGATTTGCATTTGCTTCAGTTTGACGTTTTTCTTTTTTAGCTAAACGACGTGCTTTACGTGATACATGTTGTTTTTCATCAGTCTAGAAAATGAAAACGTTTTTCTTTTAAATAGAAAGATGTTTCTTTTTTAGTTTCGACTAACTTCAGGAACATTTTCATTTGATTCAATCGTATCAGTAGCTGTGTTCGATTGAGTAGTAGTAGTTGAATTTTCATTGAAATGTTCCCATCGTTTTTCAAATGCTTCTTCTAAAGCTTTTATTTCGCTATCAATTTTTTTCTTTCGTGCTTTATCATTTTTATTTATCGATTTTTTTAATTGTTGTATTGCTGATTGTAATTCGCGGCGTTCATAACGATGACGACTTGCATCATCTTCAATATTTTCTGTAGGATTATTTTCAGCCATTAATAAGTTTTATGATTATCAAACAAAGAATGACATATAGGTAAGAAAACAACACACACACACGATTGGACAAATAGATAATAACCAATAGAAATAAACTTAACGATAGAGGGTTTATAGTCTAAACAGAGAAACAAGAATCGTATAGATAGTTGATGATGATTTGGTTGCAAAAAAAAATGGTTTCATGTTATAATATATCTTATAAATACATGTGATGAAGAGAATAATTGTAATTAAAAATTTTATTATTAGTTTTGGAGATTTCAGTAAAAGAAAAGATGTTAGCGAAGTCCCTTGGAGATTAAAATGTGAAACTCACGCTGTAGCTACTGTTGCTAATCACAGGAAGATTATTTTATTCTATGTATTTTGGGACACATTTCTTCACCAGTATAGTATGTAACCTTATAGAAATGCAATGGGAATATATTTCATATTGTTCTTGATATACGGACTTTAGTTATATATAAAAAAAATTCAAATTTTTACTTCTATACTTCGACATTCGTTTTATATCGTGTTTAAGAAAATATTATTGCATAAGTAGAAGAATCTTGTTTAACTTCAGCTAAGACATTAATTTACATTGTGATTCAAGTCAGATCTGTTTTTATGGATCCTAATTATTTTTCTAATCCATTGGTGAACTTAGAATTTTCGTAAATGGGGCGATCATTGGCACACGACCTATTTTGAAATCCAATTAGAAGTCGTTAGGTTCATTTTTGAGCGCCTTCTGCTGAGAAAAATTCAAAAATCCTTCAAACGAAGAAGGTGATTATCCTAATGTCCACCTCTGAACCTGTCGCCGTTCTAATCAAGATTAGTATACATAACAAAATGTAACACACCTAGGTACTATAAAAGGCTGTAAGTCAACCATGAATCGATTTTTATGATTAAGAATTTCTAAAAGATCATGATATTTTTAACATTTCTAATGATTATTTACTTTATATCTTCTTACGAAAAAAAAATATGATAACATATGTTACAGGATCATTAATGTGCATTTAAAGTTTATTTCGAAATAATAAACCGTTCAAGCTTATTTTAAATTCATTCTGATAAAACTTTAATAACTATTACAATTCTTCTTTCATCAAGACATTTTGTTTATCAAAATTATAAATGAAATGAAAAGAAATCTAAAGTTTTCTATCCATATTATTTGATTAATAATAAAAGAAATAAGCACAAAATAAACTAAGATTGATATGAATTTTAACTTCAAATAAACTTACCTATCATCTCGAACAATATCTTGATACATGTTCCTTTGTCACAAATAAAAACAATATTGACATAAAGGATGCTCAGCTAACAATGCATATTTCTTTTTATGTTAGTAATTTAATGAGGACTCACAACAGCAAATATTGATCATCAAGTAAGACATGGATGTCACTACAATTTTATTGTATACTTTTTGTTATTCACGTTTGTATAGTTATTTTTATATCATTTAGAATAGAAAAATTCTACGATGTTTTTGATAATAACCTTGATGAAGAATCAAAATGTCTAGTATTCATGTTTGTACAATACGTTTTGAATTGCGTAACAATAACAAAGAAGTTTGAATACGTCGTCAATTTTCTTCATAAAAAGAGTACGAATGCATGAAATCAAGTGCTCGAAATTCAAACCTAAAAACAGGTTAGATACTAATTTGGTTCTTCGATAAAAAGCTAGTCAAAATTTTTTTCTAGCTAGCTATCCTATATTGATAGGTACATAATATATTTTGAAGATTCATCTTTTCTCTCGAGATATTTATTCAATCATACGAATAAATCGTTTCAAAAAGAAAAAAGAATTATCTATTAAAAGAACATTTCTATTTCAGTAAAAAATTTAACTGAACAAGTTAATGTTATGTTCTTTTTATCGAACATTCTTTCTCTAATAGAAGAGAATATTTTCGATAAACTCAATAGAAGTGTGTCAAATTTTCAAATACTTTTATTTTCTCTTCATTTAGCTTTTACACAAAATAATAGAAACAATCCGTTTAAACAGATTTTCTTTTTTGTTGAATACCTTACTCTTATGATTGAATGAATATTATTAAAGAAAAGATCATTCTTCGAAATATATTATATACTTACCTATACATAACAACTAGTGAAAACAAAAGTGTTTTGACTAGCTTTTTACGAAAAAACACAAGTAGTTAAGTTTTTTTAGATTTGAATTTAGAGTACTTGATTCGATTAAACTATGTGCCTTTTATCAGAAGACTGAAGGATACATCCAGAAATATGTTCGTGACAGTAAACCTTTCAGTGCATTACTATACCAGTAAACCAAATGATTGATTCTGTAAAATCTTGAAAGAATTGTACAAAAAAAGTTTAGTCTGCAAGAGAAAATCTACATTTTATCTTCTGTGAAGGTCTTAGAAAATTTTACTATCCAGTATAACCTTTATAATTAAATACAGAAGATCCTATGAAAATTGTAAATGCAAGGTTTTTGCAGACAACAATTTTTCACTTGAAGAGTTTTATTGAATCTAACGAAAGTAAAAAAATTCACAAGTAGCTTTTTTGTATCGAATTTTCATCACAACAGTTTAACAAACAAAACCTTTCATCATAGTGTTTATTTGAAAACTACTACTAAAAACATTTATTATAAATCATTAATGGATCTTCACTAGTTTTATCATACATTTTTAAAATTCATTTTTGACTTACTGCTAGTTTTCGGTGTAAAACAATCAGCGTCGGTTCCATGTTTAAGTCTTTTCTATTTAGCCTTTGATGAGAATGTGAACATATCTATGACTAGCTTCATTGAGAATTTATTAGAAACAAAACATTCATTATTTTTAATCTCTCTTTTAATTTTTTTTATTTTCAAAGCTAAATCAAATATTATTCAACTTATATTTTACTGATATTGACTAAAATTATAAAACGATATTTATTGATTTATGTGTTAAAAACAAGTATCGATAATCCCTATTTCTAGACCTTATCCTTACAGTCAAGGAAATATAATGCGAATTGATTAACATGATTAAGCATTGTTGGGATCTGAATCAAAATTGAGTAAAGTAAGGCTTGAAAATCTACCGATTCGAAATTCAATTCAGTTCATAGATTCTGAAATTTTTTGGTTAGATCAGTTTAACTTAGCTTAAAATTTTTTTTAATGGAATTTGTGAATTGAATTGTTTGACTCTGATCATGATCCTTCTCAATCGTAAAATTAGAAAACTTTTCTGTATTAAATTATGTTCTATCTTGTTTTATCTCATCACGTTGTTATTCTCCTCCCGTAGAGCTATGTAGAACCTTGGACAAACTCTTCCCTTCCTCGTTCTTTTTATATAGAACCCTTTTAGTCTTAAGTGAGTGTTAGCTAAAGAATGACTAAAGTACTCTATTATAGTGTAGTATATGATTGATGACAACTTGCTGCAATAAAAACTATGTCTTGCAGTACAATTGAGCTACATCACAAATAAGCTGGTTGACCGAATGTTTCACGACTAAATTATTTCTTTTTTGTATTGCCTAACTATTCCACCGACTTAGATCATTAAACTCTCTTCGCCGTTGACTCAAAGCTTCGCCAAGAATTCGCATACAGATAAATTTAAGTTGGTAAAACATTTAGATAATATCAAAATAAAGAGAGATAATCTAGTGATGAAGTATTCTATCAACCAACTCATCTGTAGTGTTGACCGATTGTATTCAATGACGTACACTCTTCACTGAAGCAGATCCTAATTAATCATACATCACACTGAAATACAGTATAGAAATCATACTTGTAACGAACACTAGCTTGAGACCACAGGGATTCTATATGATAATAGCAACGGGAAAGAGAAGACTTTTGTTTAGGGGTGTACATGAAAAATCTTCTTATATCAATACGATTATTCACGTGTTGCTTCATTGAATTTTTCTCTCAAATTAATGATGAAGATAATCGATAACAAAAGAAAAGGTCATTTGTAACAATAGTTTTATCTATAGAGCGTTACGAAACCTGAACGGTAATACTGAAAGAGTCACTCGTAAAAAGTCTGAAATACCGATATATTGGTTCACGATACTAGAGTACAAATTTGATTTGTCTTCGAAACACGAAGCGAAAAAGTCAACTGAAATAACTTTTTTAAATTTAGTTTTCTTGGATGTATTTCGTTAATGGCTCAGTTTAATATTACAGGGCTCAAAATAAGTGAAAATCGAAAAACAAGACGAAAATAATTTTAAAAATTCTTCTACTTATCCTTATTTGCAGTAAAAATTATTTATTATTTTTCTGATGAAACAAGTTTATACTAATGAAAAATATTAATTATCAGGTAAAAACAAACAAGTAATATCACTTCCCTTTTTCTTTTAGATTATACACAGATGAACTGCGTAATTTCGATGAATGAAATATATATTGTAATCAAGAATTTCGAACAGGAATACATAATATTTTCTAGTCTTTTTAAACCTTATTATTCAAAGAAGACGAATCTGTAAAATTGTTCATAATTTACGACCGTGAAGTATCCTCGCTTTATTTATACTCCATGGAAGTCACTGAGTACATTTTATCTAAAGACTATTTTGTGAATGTATGTAAAAGCAACTTTCTTTTTACACTAAGTATCTCAAGCAAAAAGTAAATGTAAACTGATAATTGATACATTGTTCCGAATTTCAATAGAACACACTGCATAAAATTGTATGTAGCTCATAGCCAATTCTCGTTTTCATTTCTATACTTTTTATAGTTTGCATTCCCATCCATAAAATTAGCAAATGCTTACAACATTTCTGTTGAGAGCGAGTCCTATTGAACGGTACATCATCCTTGTCGCTCAAGTCTATTCCTCCATAGTTTTGTTTCTTTTCCTCAGTTATATAAACTATTTTCTTTTTTTAACTTCTCTCATAGAACTAGACATAAATGGGATAATCATCTTCCATTGTAATGACTCATTCTGACCAATAAATACGTAACTAAAATGTGTATGTTTTAATTATTTAAAGAAAAATTTTTTTTTTTCATTTTTTTTCAATCTATTAGATAAAACATGTATTCGTTCAATATTCATATTTTTACTACTTACTTTACTTAGTAGTATATTTATGTTCTATCAAAAAGATTATTCACATGTTATTATATTGCAACCATTAATAAATCATTTATATCCAAGTAATTTTTCATCAATATATAAAAATATTGTATTATTATCATGTTCATCAGATTCATATACTATTTTATATTGTTATTATTTACCATATGTTGCATTAGCATGGCGTCGTATTGGTTTCGAACCGTTTATATTTTTTGTTGGTTCTAATAAAATATTTGAAAAAATGCCATTAATTAATTTATTAAAAAATGATTTAAATATTAAATATTGTTTTATAAATGTTGATTCATCACGTTCAATATCAACAAGTCAAATCATACGTTTATTTGGTGGTTTTATTTCATATGAATATAATACTAGTAAAGATTTATTTATTTTAGTAGCTGATGCTGATTTATTACCAATTAGTAGACATCGTTTTGAAATCGATACAAATCGTTCAAATTATATTCTTGCTGTTAATGCATATTGCTGTCCAAATGAAATACTTTCATATGGAAAGTATCAGAATATCCATTATTACCCAATGTCATATGTTGGAATGAAAAAATATTTATGGAAAAAAATTTTTTTCCCCCTAAATCATTGTCATATGTCATCGAGTATAACGATCGATATGATTGAATGTTGTTTAAAAGAAAAAATGAATGTAACTATACCAAAAAATGTTATTAAAGGTACTAAATACTGGGATATTGATCAAAAATTACTCAGGTAAAAAATAAACAATCAACCATCATAATAAAAATCAAACAAAAAATATTCTTTACTTTTATTTTCTAGTTTATCAATAGCTCAAGCCGAAGATTTGTATGACACATATGTTGATAAACGTGAATTAGGGAATCGTTTAGATTCTAATGAAAATTTTCTTTCATCTGAATTCGATTCAATACATCTGTATGATGATATTCATTTACCTAAAAAAAATGAGCATGCTGTATTTAATAATCAAACATGGCTTGTATTAAGTAAAATATTTTCATATTTATTTCAAAATGAAACTATTGAATTATTTTTACGTTATCATTATCAAACAGTTGCTAGTATTCTTGGTGAGAATGAGACTACTACTAGGCTGCATATTGATAGTGCTAGATAATATAATTAAAGTGATCAAATGATGAACTATGCTCATTTGAGAGCATAAGAAGAAAGAAGAAGAAAAATCTCTTGTATTCATTGATCAAAATACAAATTTTTTTTTTTTTTGTTTTGTTTTTATATATAAACGACAAGTAAATAAATGTTATCTCTATTTTTTT
>CAJNOP010000004.1:4662516-4675560 GCA_905250075.1 Rotaria sp. Silwood1 | reverse complement strand
ATAATAGAAGCTTCAATTGCAACTAGAGGTCTGTTATGTATTGATTTGAAAAGAAAAAAACATCTTTAGCAATTTTCTTTTGTTTGGCTTGTTGCAGTGAACAACCAACAGTTAATAATCTATTAATGAAAACAAGGCTTAAATCATCTCCAAATGAATCAAGTAATGCTGTAGAATTATATACACCATTCGCTGCATTTCCATCAAATCAAATAGTAAATCCATTATTAGTACACACAACTGTTCCAATATCTTCAGTTGTTAGTTCATCACCAATTGTATCATCAACATTTCGTATATCAACATTATCAACAAATTCTTCATCACAAGCAACACCAATTGCTATTTTTACTGCCAATCCATCAGATCATGTGATTATTTATTTTGATACAACATATCAACATTATCTGATATTTACTTATTTATCAACACTTTATTTTATATATTTAGATTGTTATGAATTATTTAATATTCAACAAAAAGCAAAATTCAAATCAACAACTAAATAATACAAATGTTATTGATGCAATATCTACTGATAATGGGAAAAATTCAACAAATATTCCATCACTGATAAATACATTTAATCCATCAACAACTCCATTACTTGGTCAAGTTACTGATAAAGAATATTGTCAAGCTGAAAAAAAAATAATCGTTTCAATGTACTATTTGGTACTAAATTCTATCGAGTTATTTTTAAACCTTGTAAATCAATAATATCTTCTTCAACTAACTAACTCATAAGATATATTTATTAATTTGGTACTAATTTGTCCGCTCCATTAGCCTTTTTATTCTCTCCTTAAATATCTATCACTAGTCATGATCACTTTTTTTTCTTCATGTGTGTTATTTTGCTCAAACATGTGTATGTCTGCGTGTGTATTTTATACATTTTTTTCTTCTATTCATCTCATTGAAATGTAATGTGCTTTTTTTTCCTTTTTTTCTGATAGTATTTTGTACAGAGTGAAAAAGATCAATCATGCATGATTAAAGAACGATGAAACAAAACAGAACAACAAATATTGTAGTTGATGATTAATTCTTTACTATAATATTTATATTTAAAAAACACGCGTAATATCACTTACTCTAGCATTGAGTATATAGTTATATTCTCAAAATAGATCAGACTGTTTAAAACAATATGGATAAAAATAGTGAAGTTATATTTACCAAACATTAATTTGTGTCATCTACTTTCTAACCTTGATACTAAAGAAACGCCTTGAAAAAAAAACAATTCGCTGAAAAGTTTTGGTTATTGAGAGTATGACTGACCTTCCTGACTGACTGGCTAATGCATATATTTGTGATCAAATAGAGATCAGCAGCTCAGGAAAGATCCGAGTTTGAACTAGTTCAAAGTTGTATCGATCAAAAGGTTGAGATCGAAACTCTTGAACTAGTTGTTGGATTTAAAACTTTTTACTCGGGAGCTTCACCAAATTGATCGTCTGTACTTTTATGTACAGTTCAAAATCGAGAACTTGACTAAATAAGTTTTTATGCATAAACAGAAACTCAATGAAAAATTTATTTTTGATTTAAGAATCTTTGCTCTATCAAAGTTTGGACTAGTTGAAACTCGAATCTTGGATTAGACGCTGACATATATTAGTCTATGCATTGTTAATTATGTGAAATGCATTTGTACACTATTGTTTTTGTTCAGTATAAAAATTTCAACGAATTACATTAAATTTCATCTTATTGATGAGATGGTTTTCGTGATTTTTTAATCGTTCAATTTGATTCTTGTCATTTAAACTCTAACATGTACATTTTTGTTGATTGACATGAAACTGTCATATATGCTTCAACTAAAACGATTACATTGTGGAAAAAACATGATCTGTGATGAGAATTTCGTATAAAATAGTTAAATGGTTTTGAACATCTTACTAAAAGAAAATTATAAATGCAGTTTTAAACAAAACTTGAGATATAGTTATGAATAAATTAAAAAGAAAGAATATCATTATATTTGCGCTTGAGTTTCATTGATTGATACATTCATAATAGTTAAATGAGTAATGAATATAAAAAAAAAGATAAAATGAATATGTTTAATATTACATGAAAAGTAAAATAATGCAGGTCAAGTGTCAACTGAAGATCTTGGAATACTAGTTCATAGGAAAGTACCATATTCAGTGTACGCAAATAAAGACTCATAATTTGATCTTAGACGAGCTCTATATTCTTCTTCATTAATTTGATATTCATCTTGTGAAGATGAAGCTACTGGAGGAAAAACAAACGTCATGACAGCTAATCCACTCGTTGCTGTAACTATAGCTCCAATACAAATAGCAGCAATGCCAATAACTTCTATCATAGTGAATTTAAAAATAATGATGATAATAGTCAGAATGAAGAAGATTAGTAAAACCAATATGCTTCTTTGAATAATATATGCCGTTTGGTAAACGTTCACGAGAAAAAACCTTCAAGAAAAGTGAATCTTTTCTTTATTGTAATGCGCTATTGGTCACACTTCGTGCACATACATACGTAGATATATTCATGTTAAACACAAAAAAAACGACAGGTAAAATAACTAGGATCAAAAAAACAAGGTAACAAGAGATGTGTCGAAATATCTTAATAGGGACACATGTCTACAAAATAACTCATCCAGTAACCAATATTTATATTGCATTCTTTTTAATAATAACTGCAATTTTCATATTATTCATCTGATTGGAATCAATAGATGAAAATCTTTGTTTCGTTTTATTTTCTACTGTTGATAATTATTAAAATAATTTATCATCTGATAGTTGATTGCGACATTTGAAATGAAAATAACGAAGCTATTACTTTTATATTAGATTATCTTTTAACTGTAGGTAGATATCTTCATTACACTAATCAATATCATTTCAATTTAATTGTATCCTTAAAAGTCATTGCACAGTTCACAACAGTTGTAACTATACGTTATTCCAATAATTTTTTTTTATCGATGTACATGATGATCATCGAATGCAAGAGTTTTATTAGCTTTATGACTTTATAAAACTGATCGAGGTATTTTTCTTTTCTCTAGGAACGACAAGATAACTATGTTGTGAGTCTTCATTTAGTTTATTTTCCGATGAAGTTGATGTCAAGTGAGAGATGACTGACATCAAAATACCGAATAGTGAATGAAACAAGACATCAATGGACATAAAAATTTCAAGGTTTCTTTTCTAAAGTATAGAAGTTTTCTTCAATGGTAACAATAGGTAAAAGCAAATAACTTGAACAAAAATAAAATTATACGAGCTTATCTACTTTTGCAAGAATTTGTTATTGAATCTCACTAGGGAATTATTTTTTTCCGATTAACAATTCATTTTAACTAGGTATGTATAATAATTTTGTGTCATGACACAATAATAGATAAATGTTATCTTGTCGATTTACCTTAAAATGGCTAGCATGTCTCACAAAATGATTGTTAATATCATGATTATTCTAAACACGTGTAAGTCTTAATGAGATGTGATTTAAAAAGATATTTACATAGGAAATTTAGGAAATAAAAATCTTCGAAGTTCTGCCTGTCTGGCACATTAATTACTAGTATATTAGATATCTTATGAAAAATGTCGTTTTCTAATCTTTTCTTATGTACCAACGGAAATCAAACAGTTAACTGAAATGAAACTTCATCACTAGATGATTTTATCGACATAAGGTTTTTCTCTGAGACTTTCCGTTTAGCATAAAATATTTTTCAAGAAAAAAAAATAATTGTTGACATTGAAGTTATTGAATATATATGTCAATGACCTTGCTCAAATTGGTGCTTAAATAATATCTGTTCTTGAATACTTATAAAATACGACATACTGTCATGTTAATGAGAATCATTCATTAAAACCAACAGTTTAGTGTTATTTTCAATCCTTATGTAGCTCTTCATTCTAAAATAGAAAGATAATCAAATTTATTTGGCAGTGAATAAATCATATTTAAAGTAAAAACTCTGATGAGAAATTTAACAAAAAAAAAACAAGCAATCGTCTTCCAAGAAACGAACCTAATTCTTGAGATACTGACTACACCGTTACCAGCAACAAGTATATTCAGCTACTGTACTGAAACAATCCTTATTCATTAGGCTATGAAGAAAAATGAGGTTTCTAAAATTAGCTTTCGTTCGACGATGATCTCATGAGATAAAAAATGACATAATTTACGTTATTTTCATAATTATTTTTTCAGCAGGAAAAATGGTAATGAATATGAAAAAGACATCTCTCACCATGACAGCGCTATTATTTTTGATGTTTTTCAATGGTATGTATGGATAGTTGTTGAAATTCTCAATTTTGTAAATTTAATTAGAAATACATGATAGGTATGTCATAGAATTACGCAAATTTATATGAGAACTATACCTTGAAAAACATGACCAAGGGAATATTTATGTTTTCTATCATTTGAGTCGTCCACGAACTTACGTTGAATAGTTTACCTAAACTTTCTTGAATGTCTAAATCGGTTACTCTTCGAAGACCTATGTGATGAATTATTGAAATTCAAACTACCCTAAATTCACATAAAGTGGCAACTTGATAAAGCATTATTTGTAAATATCTAGGATAAGAAAAATAGCACATGAAACGAAATCTGTCTTGATATACATAACGTTCTTTTTCTAAAACCAGTATGTTCAAGTTATAACTGTAAATCGAATCAAATTAATCAGATACAGTATGAAATTTCGAAAAACAACATAAATTATAGAATGAAAATGATGCAAAAATAATGAAACTAATGTGATGTTTTCGCTATTTATGAAATAAGTAATGATTAAATTTGGTTTTTTTAATATCCTTACTACTTCTACTTTTAAATTTTACTAAGCTCTTTTAAAATTATTTATTCTCTCGCAAATTCTTTTTGAAATCGATTTTTGAATTTCATAAAGAAAGTTTCTATGAAACTAGATTCATTTAAAAATTTATAATTTTGTGGATGCATCGGTTCTGTCGACAATATAATTATTTGGAATTATACTTGCACGAAACTGATATGAACTTAATTTTTTTGTTTCCTACACGCAGTTTTTATTTTGCAAAACTAATAAGTCAAAAATCAATAGAGTAATTGTTTTTTAATAATCACTGCTTCTATAATGTGCTGGTTCCATGAAATATTTATTTCTATACGTAATTACAACCGAAATATTCCAAAGTCGTGTCTCGGACGATTTGTCTTCCGACCCTTGGCGCTTACAAAAGTCGTTGGAATATAGCTCATATTGACAAGATCCTGTATTTTCGTACTTTTATTATGGTGTCGAGTTTCTTTTGTGTAAATATACTTTCCATTGTTCACTATGTATCACTATTGTCTTCTTTAGCCTTTTGCATCTTCAAAATCATGATGTTGTGCATAAGAACGATACCAAATAATGGTAGCTCCATGTGTGTAGACACCAACAGTCCCGATACTTGGTTTAGTTTGACGTGATCAGGATGTAGTAGGATCTCTTGTGAGAAAACTACATCCAAAGCTAATATCTTGAGACACTATTATGCTAGTTCTGTATACCATAATGTATAATGTCGTTTGTTCCTTTCAAGAGTTGTCTATTTATGTCTAGATGTTTTTCAGCCTATGTCTGCCATTGTTTGATTTAATATGATTTAAAACAAAGTTGGCATCAGTCCTGTAATTCCATTTCTCAAAAAGAAAGAAAGCTGATTACAGACAATGAATCATTGAAATAATTAAACGATCAAGCAATATCGTACTTTAGAAGGCTGTTGATACGCGTTGATAGAGTTCTCGTAGTGAGGAATTTCACCATATCTGCATTTCAGCATCTTTCATCTTTCGACCAATTGATCAATGGAACAGTAAATTTTCCAATTTAATGCGACAAAAATCGCAGATTCGAGTTAAATATGAGTATCTTTTGGAGCGCAACGTTTCATGATAAATTCTAAAAACTATGAATCATTTTTTTCTTATTTCGATTTTACCGAAAGATCGACATTTGTGCTTCGCACGGACTTTCGTATTCAAGTTTCACTCGAATATCATCTAATGTCTATTCGGAAATTAAAGATACTCGATTAAAAATTGAATAACTTAAGAACGGTATGTCTTAGCGAGTTGTCCTTTTCAGCATAGAAAGAGTACAGTGAAGGACACTAGTCTATATAAGATACAGTGGAATTCAATAGTGATGAAGGTTAGAAAAATATGAACCTTTGAAAAAAATTAGCTTGCACTCATAGTCCATAGAATCATTTTTTCTTCTTTTAATAAAAAATAATAAAAAAATATGAACCAGTTTTAATGATCGTTCGGAAAAGTCTAATCTATAAATATTATATAATAATGTTATGAATATGCTCGAATACGAGATATTTCGTACTTTAGATTGTTTGTCAATCCATATTGACTCTTGTCATTCGCTTTAGCAGGATTGATAACCTGTATGTATATATTATTCAACAGCAATTTCACATTATTAGAATATTTCAATCAAGAACTACATAACTTCTTCATGCTGGCCTTCAAGCTTTCGACTATCAAATAATTGATAGCTGGATATTGTGTTGTATGCTATTGACAGGTGACCGGCTATCATTATAATCCATATAAAAGAAGAAAAGAATGATTCTATGGACTATGAGTGCAAGCTTTTTTTCTAAGGTTTATATTTTTCTAATCTTCATCACTATTGAATCCTATCGTATCATATATACGCTAGTGTCCTCCACCGTGCTCTTTCTATGCTGAAAAGGACAAATCGCTAAGATACACCGTTCTTGAGTTATTCAATTTTTAACCAAGTATCTTTAATTCCCGACTACATATATTAGTTACTTTATTTATCTCAAAACAAAAAAACATATAACTCTTGAAAATTTGTCTGTTTTTCACGTGAATTGTTAGGAAACGTACGGCTCCAAGCACGTTTTAGCAGGAAAGATATGAGTTCGATTTCAAGACTTTAATACTGCGCTTGGATGACTATTTTCTGAGTTTTAGATCTCGAGATCATCACGTCATAAAATGACAAGCTTTGATATGTACGTCGAGAAAGTATCAAAGATAAAAAGGAAAGAATAAAGTAAACTCGCGAAGGACCACACGAATGCTGTGCTTCACATCGCATTATATAATAGATTGTACCAGTTTTATTTATGAAAACAATTGAAAAGAAAAATTTGTCGTATATTATGCATCGTCATTCTTTAGAGTTCAGTGAGTATTGATACTCTTAGGATTTATGTTTAAGTACACACGTATGAACATATATGATCAGTTGTGATACATTAGTTTTAGAAATTTTATCGAACTATTTCATAATTTTTGCAGTTAGTTTTCAAACTGTAAAACTATTTCAATCTTTTAATACTAAATATTATACTCATCGAACTTTCAAAAAGTCTAGCCAAATGATTCACTTATCCTGTATGAAGAAATGATTTTTTCAAGAAAAAAAGACAAAATTCACGATGGAACATGCTCAGATATCCATTCAACTTTGAACCATGGTTTAGTGCATCTTGTAGACTTCGGTAAACTATATCTACCAAATAAAGACCTTGTACTCATAGAACAACATGAGCTTTTATTTGGCACGTCGTTCTTTCCAAAAACTTTTGATAATTTCCATCGACTTCTGTAGTGTTTTGGGTCAAATATTTGCATGATTATAACGAAAGAATTAACTATGTAACATCGTCAACGTTTCATTATATAATGTAAGCCTACTATTAAGAAAAAAACCATTTTTAGTTTCGATTTCTTTTGACATGTAGAGTGATTGAATTTATTGGTGAAAAATACATGTATCACTGAAAATAAATTTGAATATCTTATTTCTGTTTATGACAATTCTGTCTACTCTCCAACACTTCCGACAACTAGTTATTTTATGCGTTTTCATTACTTTCTCTAAATAGAGAACATTCATTGAAATTTCATTATAAGTAATAACAATTTTACTATTCATAAGATAACCTTTACATTCTGATAAATAAAAAGTGTCAAACATTATCATCATTAATTAACTTTTTACTCAATTCATTACTACCACTGAAACAATTAATCAAGCGTATAGATTGATACTTTTCTTTATTCTTATTGTGAATTGAGTTTTAACTACAACTGTATTTTACGGTCATCATCATTATTTTCATATTAGCATTTGAGTAAATTGATATGTATTATTCGTTTACTCCTGATTCGTCCCCTTCTTAATTATTCCGAATTCGGCTCCCAAAATTGGGTTCTGAACTCGTCCCCCTCTTAAAACAGGCCGGAATAGTTTCTTCCAAATTCGTCTCCACTGAAAAACCACTCGCTATTTTTTTTTACCTAATTCGTCCTCACTTCATTTAACACTCGAATTATCATGCTTGTGTCTGTCTATATTAACAACTAGTGATACCAAGACTTGGATCCATTTCGCTGGATACATTCCGTAGCCTATGAGAAGAATACTTATTGTGAATCAATAAGAACAGCTGAGTAGTCGATATATTTTATAATAAACAGTTATCGCCTATAATTATATTGATATATGCTTCATTTTACTTCAGCTGAACGAACAGGGAAGATGTTGAACTACAATGGTTTTCAATACTATCTGAAGCGTGAACGAAAAACAGTAGTAGAATGGCGGTGTCGTTCACGAAAATGCTCAAGTATACTTTCACATGCACACCTTAAATGTGGTTTAGCTGTTAAGACTACTTATGTTAAATAATGACTTTTCTTTTGATTTTTTTTTCTCTTCTATTTGTATAATTTTTTGTATTTTCTAATATTTGTAGAAAAAAATGTTGATATTTATTTCCTGATGCTATGATAAAAGTTGTCTTTGCAACTCAATAAAACCATATTAGTAATGCATGTATATAAAAATGAAGCGCTAATTTAATCAGGGGACAAATCTAGAGTGCGAATGAATTCGGAAGGTTCTCAGAAGGGCAAAAAAAAACAGGGGACGGATTCCGAAACAATTAAGGAAAGACGAGTAGATGGGGGATGACACTGGGGATGAATCAAGGGTAGCCCGTGTTATTTTACTCTCGATTTTCAAACAAAGTTGCTAATTGATCAGACTATCGTTCAACAGTGAGATTGATTTTGTTCTATATATTGCTGTTCTTCTTTTTTTGCTTAAATACATGGAACATAAATCAATGACATGGATGTCATAGCTATATTGTCCAAGGGGGAAAAAGCGGATCCTGGTGGATCCTGGGATCCATTAGGATCCGCCAGGATCCATAGGATCCATCAGGATCCAGTAGGATCCATCAGGATCCACTAGGATCCATTAGGATCCATTAGGATCCATCAGGATCCATTAGGATCCATCAGGATCCACCAGAATCCATTAGAACTCATTATCATTTATGAAGATAGATTAATGTTCTGAATAGCCACAAAAGCAAGGAAATCAACCAGATTCATAAAATAAGGATGCATAATTCAAAATATATTCTGGATGAATCAATGGGAGCACCATGTGCTATTTATACAACTATGACTAGTCTACTTTACAAAGGAAAAACGGACCTTGAGACATCCCACGATCTGTTGGACTCCATCCGAAGCCATTAGAATACATGGAAACAAAGTAAACAGACGAAGAATTGACCCTAGAATTTTTGAAAACAAAGAAAAAAGAAATTTCGGAGATTGAGAGCCTCGTGGGCCCCGATGAACTTTTGAGTATCTGAATGAGTTCTGCGGTTTATACGATAGAATAAGATCCATCAAGATTTAGGTGTTCCTGATTGGTTTCAGATTATTATGATGCTTGTTAATTTCTGCTGAATTCTTCTGGATTTCAAAAGATTGTACTAGATAGTGTTGAATTTTTGCTAGAGAAAAGCTCAAGTCTTTTTGAGCTAGATTTCTGACATAGGCAGCAACGACGCTGCACAGGTTCACCATTTTTTCCGGGGAAAATGCGAAAAACGGAAAAAACTGTGTATCCATAAAATTTTAAGATGCCGACAGAATTTTAATTGAGATTCAATCAAGATCGTAACAGTTTATTGCTATTTCCCAATCATATATCGTCGAAGAAGCTGCTAAATGTTGAGAAAGCCGTGTAGCCGTGGAATTTCAAGACCTCGGCAATGTTCATAACAGGATTCTATCAGTATCCTGAGCAGTTTACCAATGCAATTAAAACAAGAAATATGTTAATAGAGGGTCAAATCCTCAGAAAAACGTGTAGGCACGAAATAAACACGATTCTGTTATGATTAGAACAAAATCTTAGAGAAATTCTGAGTCATTTTGTATTGACTTTATGTCAAGGTCTTCTCAGAATTTCAATGGCTTCTAATTGGAAAATATTTTCTGATTGCACCTCGCAGAACTCCACTTCGATTCTGTAAGGATGATATCCGATGTATTGTCAAAATTTTTGCAGGATTCTCTAAGCAGAAAAGAGAAATGAACGCACATTATTGATTTCTATATGTTCAGTTAAAAAACTGATTAATTCACCGCAATAGACTGTACCATGCTATTTAATTTAACTCAAACCTTCTGTATCTCGAATTCCCTCTGAACTATTAACCTGTATTTGAACTTTATGCAAACATAAGTTATTTGAACAAAAATTCAATATAAACTTAATCTATTGATTACTTATCATAAAATTCTACTATGACTGGTTGATTTCAATTAGAATAAAAAGGTATTTTTCTGATTAGCACGAATAAATAAAATCCAGTACAAGTTTTATTGAAGTACTCGTCCTTTACTAAAAGCTTTTTTAAGAAAAAGTTAGTGCAACAGTTAAACTGATATTAAAATCTCCATTTTAATGAGTTTGCAAGCTTTATATGAAAATAAAATTCAAAAAATAACTGAGTTCCATGCTGTAAATGTCATGCAATATTGAAGATAAATATTAAAAATCTTTGACGAGAAATCTTCAAAAATTCTGCAAGAATTCTTCCATTCACTGACACATAGAAACAAAGGAATATTAGAATGAAATTCAGGTACCTTCTTGATCTTCTACATTCCTGTCAGAACCAGAAGAAAACGCATTGCAAATTCTTCATTGTCATTTTAGTATAGTTACTGTTAAAATTTTATTTAACAAGCACAATTTGAGTTTTTGAGATTCAAAGATTCAAAAATATTCGAAGAATCTTAAATAGGAACTGTTAAGGATTTTGGTGGAAACATTTCATAATTTTATTCAAAATCCTGAACCAGATCAGTCATAGATCTTGTTACAATCCTCAAGATCAAGCTTTAGTAGACTCTAAATGAAAGTGGTAAAGATCTTCGTCTAACCTTGATATGCTTTCAGAAAGATCCTGGCCATCCTTGACCTTCTCTAGGAAGGATCCGAAATGCTTGTCCTTGAAGAGACCCTAAGACAACCCTGGAAATGTTTAGAAAAGATATTCTTAAGAAGAATGCTTAAGAAAATTAGATAGAATCGTGATTGAATCTTAGAAGAATCCACTACCTAAGGATTTTCATTGCTCTTCTATTAATTCCTTGTAGGATCTTTGCCTTATTTAACTGTAAGCCAGGAGAGGACCATGACGCAGAGATCACAAACGAGTTCTGTTAAAACTATAATAGAATCTAAGCAATATTCTTTCTGTAATCCCTATCAAGGTTTTGAGTAAGATCAAGAGTGAATCCTGGTACGGTGCATCATGTTAAAATAATAAAGAAATCTGAGTGGGAACTTGAAAAGATCCTGAGAAGAATATTTTTTTCAAAATGAAATATCCTGCAAACCAGTATTATTAAAATTGGAAACGGAATCCTGAATAAAATATGACATGAATCTTCAGATTCAGGAGCCCAAAATGTTCTTTCACACTTTCTCAAGGAAAAACAGGATTAAGACTAAAGTAGAGGGTTGCTCTAAGTTCTGACATCTTTAGTTTGACGGAGAAAAGCGGATTCTAGAGTCCTAAGAGATTTTAGAATATATTTCTAGAAGTGTACCAAAAGCGGTCACAGATTACCGCCATTGGCTGTAATTCAACACAATCCATTACAATTTATCAGAGATAACTAGAATGCAATAGAAATCATCATGTATTACAATAATATCAAACCGATCGAGGCAGCGTAAATCTTGGCGGATCCAAAAAATACGCAGAATCCATGATGATATGCCAAAATTTACCAAGACATAATCATCTCGGTATCCTGGATCTTTTTTTCTCTTTACTTAGTTACAAATTCTGAAGTCACTATTCCCTTTTCTCACTTAATTTATTTGGACCTTAAAGAATTCTCATATCCATTAAGATCAACTTTTCCATCCTCGTTTCTGTACGCTTGAAATAATTTATTCTACACTTCATCAGGTTCCGTCACGATCCACTAGGATCCGTTAGGATCCACCAGGATCCATCAGGATCCACCAGGATCCAATAGGATCCACCAGGATCCAATAGGATCCACTAGGATCCACCAGGATCCACCAGGATCCACCAGGATCCAGTAGAATCCACCAGGATCCACCAGGATCCACAGGATCCACCAGGATCCGAGGATCCAGGATCCGCTTTTTCCCCCTTGATATTGTCTATAAAACAATTATTGTCACCATTATCATTTATGCACTTTTTACATACAATCGAATAGTAGCTTTTATGAATTTTATGTATTGTTAATGTTAAAATTAGTACTTTTGATGTTATGGATAAAATAACAAATCGGACTGTTATCGTACTTTCAATAAGAATGATATTTGATAATCTAGCGATTTACACTTTGAACTAGATGGTATTCGAGTTTCGACTCGAATACGAAATGCGGTGCGAAGCACGAATTTCGAAGAAAACTACTTCTCAAATAAAGACGAATAGTCGTTCTCAACACTATCGTAATTCGTTTTCGCTGTGTCTAAGTTCGACTGTGATCGAAACTGTTTGCAGCTCAGTTTTCAATCGAAAACGAAACATTTTTATCAAAACAACTGATCTAACTTAGAATCGACATAAAAGCCATCAATTCTGAAATTCATCACTACGGGAACTCTCCCAAAGCCTATCCACAGAT
>CAJNOP010000004.1:4497301-4662506 GCA_905250075.1 Rotaria sp. Silwood1 | reverse complement strand
AAACTCGCGACGGACTACATAAATGCTGTGCTTCGCACCGCATTAAATATAATGCTAATCAAATCTCTGATGTTCACCTAATTATTTTAAATTATCTTACTATTATAATTTACAATTTATTTATACAGAATATTTCATCATCAAGTGAATCAGTAATATTAGATCGCATTGAAGTATTTATTTATTTTTTTGTTGACTAGATTAAACTTAGAAAAATGACCGAGGAAATTATTGTTAAATTTATTTTTTGATCTCATTTCGTATTTATGCACTGGCAGCACTATGTTTTCGATATAAATTATTTATCGATCTTGTCCGTAGATTTGTTCATTAAAATTTTCATAATCCAATAGAAACAATAACTTTAAACTAAAATAATGATCACATAAGAAAAAACATTTGACTTTCGATCACATCAAGATATTATCTAATCATTCTAACTCATAAATTTTAAAATAAAAAATTTCGAAAATTGTTCTTTGATAGTTTCAAAAGTCTTTCCTTTATCTATCGCCATACGAAATATCTTCTCATGCGTCGTGTTTTGTGTTATACTTTACTCTATTATCGTCCATATTGACTGGATAGTATATTTATCGAATGAAACATAAAGTTTAAAAAAACGAAAAAGATGGAGAAGAATAAAAGTCTTTCTTTTCTTATTTTATAATATTTACTGGAATTTTCAGTTCTTCTACAGATCGATGATGTCCTATTAATTAATAGATCTAGTTGACAGAGTACAACAAAGGGTGCTGCGATGTCGCTGTTGTGGAGAATTATTAAGTTTACATTAAGTATACAAAAATAATAATTTGACCTATTCTTGCAAAAAAAATCCAATCACATAGAATAGAAACATGTTTAGGACTATATATACAATGTCAAAATCAAATTCTTCTTGTTTTTAATTTCAATAGAAGAATATAGTCACTGTTTCATTCGTACAAAGAAATATATACAAAAGAATTTAATTTATTATCGAAACTATCATTCTTTAGATTTATTTGAATTACATAGATAATCATTTTCAATGAATTATTTACGTATCATTCAAAAACATTTTTTTATGATTCCTTCTATACGAAGTTCTTCCACAATAACTATTCCAGCTTTAATTGATTCTTATCCAATTCAAGCAACACTATTTGAACCAAAATCGTCTTCTTCGAATTCAATATGTGTTGTTATTTCTGAAGCAACAGGTGCTCGTCGTCAATTTTATTTTCCATTTGCGCAATATTTAAGTGAAGAACATAATTTACATGTAGTTACATATGATTATCGTGGAATACATGAACGAAAACCAACTCAATGGAATCTTGTTGAACATTGGGCTCGACGTGATTGTGCTGGAGTTTTATCATATTGTTTTTCAAAATATGATCAAGTTGTTCATATTGGTCATAGTCTTGGTGGAAATATGCATGCACTTTTACCACCTCATATAAATGAACAAATTTCACGAATACTTCTTGTTTCAGCAGCAAATTCTTATGTAATGTATCATAAATGGAATTTAGAATTTCTTCCAACATTGTTTTCACTTTATATTATTCGTGAACCACTTATTTGGCTTTATGGTTATTATCCAATGCGTACTGTATTTCGGACAGGTGTTGATATGCCATCAAATATTATTCGACAATGGGCACGATGGACATTACATCGTGAATGTTTTATTGATGATAATGGAAAATTATTAACCAAAGGTTTCGATTCAGTAAAATGTCCAGTTTTAGCTATAAATTTTGATGATGATGAATTTTATAAACGTCAAGCATTTGATATATTTACTAAACATTTTCATCAATCATCAAATGTTCAAACGTGGCGTTTACCTAAAGGTGGTCATTTTCATTTTTTTAAAGAAAAAAAATCATTCGAACTTTGGAAAGATATAGTTCGATTTTTAAAATATGGTGATACAAAACTTCCTAATGTAGTAAATAAATAGATTAATTTATTAAATAAATTTTTTGACAAAAAAGAACAAAAGAAAATTTCATTTCAATCCTAGTCAATACTACAAAATTTAAATATTACATCTTGTTTAACTAAAGATACAAGCATTTTAATCATAGTTCTTCTCAAAATAGGCACTTGTAAAAATGGATAAATAAAGAAATGATACATAATAAATATTAAAAAAACAAAAAAAAATTATATCATTTTCTATTTTGTAAATTCTCGATGATATTCTTCATGACTGAAATGAATAATTCTTTGTTGCACGTACTATTTTAATTGATGCTTGATGTTCAATAGCACAAATTATCATATGATCAAGGTAAGAATCTTTACTTGCAAAACATCGACAACATAATTGACATTTAAATATTGTCTAAAATAAAAATTTAAACAATTTTTAGAATTAAATAAAAATAAAATACCATCGATGATAAAGAATGAGAAATAATAGATGTACTAGATAATTTCGAAATTTTTGTAGTTTTTGATATTCTTGAAGAAAGTGATAGACGAACACTGTTTTCATTATCATTTAAAAGAATTTTTCTTTTTTTTGATATAATATCTTGATCAATACGTTTTCGTTTAGTTGCAATAAAACTAGAAAAACTTGAAATAAAATGATATTTTCAAGAGTATTAATGTATACTTGTTTTGTGTTATTATTGATG
This sequence comes from Rotaria sp. Silwood1, assembly GCA_905250075.1. Lineage (NCBI taxonomy): Eukaryota > Metazoa > Rotifera > Eurotatoria > Philodinida > Philodinidae > Rotaria > Rotaria sp. Silwood1. The sequence continues at coordinate 4,659,864 of CAJNOP010000004.1, read as the reverse complement.
ATAATGATTGTTGTTCAGACCTTTGTGTTGGTGGTATTCGAGTAAATAGTTGACCCATTGATCTGAATGTATTTTTGACAATGGATCGAAATAATATGACTATGTATGTATATAAATATAATAGCTGTAAGGGAAGAGAAAAATGAGACGAACGCGATTTGTCATTATCAGACTAAAGGGTCAGCATACAGTGAATTCATTGTCACAACTAAAAGAAAAAAAAAAAGAAAAAGAAACGAAGGACAAGCATTCAATCTGACCTCAGATTAAGTCGATGTTACAAGAATGAGAGAAAGAGAAACAAATGAATTGTTTTTCTTTGATTAGTGAATAAAAGAAGGGATATTTATGAATTTATTTTAAGTTCTGAAAAGTTGTTTTTTTTTATTGAAATAATTTGTATCCAAAATTAAATAGAATATTAACAATCGTATATCTGTTTTTTTGTGTTGATTATGCTTGAATTTTGTAAATAAATCGGAAAGAAAACAGTTAAGCAATTCTTTTTATCGTTGTGAAGAAGAGATAATTGTAAGAAATGAATAGAAGTGATTTCGAGTATACATGGACAATAACTGCTCTTGAGTCTTTTGTAATGCTATCTATGACGTATGATATGACAAGTTATGAATATAAAACCATTTGAAAACAATGAAAAGTATTGTTTTCTATCTCTTTTATTAAATAAATATTGTTATATAAATATGATCAATTTATAAACATTTCATATGTTTTTTATTGATCTTTATTTTTATGAACAATTGTATCATCATCATAAATCGATGGTTGAAATGAATCGTGGTCATATGTCAAGTCATCTCTTGTATTTATCAACTACTTTAATTAGTGCACGTTTATATCTAGATTCACTTGTACGCATATCTCTATCCTGTTAGTCTAGGGTCAAGCAAAACAAGTCTCGATGAACGTTACTTGTTTTCTAGAAGTTCCTAAATAGTTTCTTGAAACTCATGATCAATATTTTTCATCTACGTTTTATAAGCGAAATTAGAATCTTATATTGGTTAGACACTCATCAGTCAGAACTGCAATTCGAGTTTTTGTCTGAGCAGGGTAAGAACTTGACTAGTGATAAATTCATATGTACAATCATAGCAATTAAAATGTGAACAAAAAAAAAGTATTCCTTTTATACAAAACTATCTTCTCATATTCATTATACAATTTACAAGACAATATTATAATCTATTCACTCGTATTTGTACAATCATGCCTTTTCAAATGATATTTTGGTGAACAGAAGACTCAGTATTTTATACGAACATTGTTTCTTAACGCACTCGTCTTTACAGTTGCAAGTGCGACTGTTTGTTGAATTATTCTATTGTAACGTGTATATCTATATTCATACTACTTGTCGATACAAACTCTATGATTACAGGTTTTTCTATTCTTTTCTTTATTCTATTCTACTTCCAGTAAGACTTGTACTTGTATGAATTCATCTCTAATTGAAATCTAGCTACACTCACACTCTCTTTTGCTAGTGCATCAATTATTTCCTGATCTACATGAATAGTCAAAAATTGTGCATGTAGCATTATTCTTTGGTGTTTATATCTATGAGTTCTGTATAAATATGATTCACAACAATAGTATGTACCAAATATTTCATACGTAAAAGAATTTGGTGTCATTTGTTTATTAAAATTCGTGCAAGTGATTTCGATACTGATTTTTCATCACATACACTGTTCTAAAACAATACTATAAGATCATGTAAGTTTTCGATATGCTAAATAAAAATGATTATTTGTACCCATGAATCGATCACAACATGACACATTTTCTTCAATTGGTGGTTCATCAACAAATAATAAATTAAGTGAAAGAAAGATGTCCATAAACAAGGACTGTGTAATATTTTTAGAAGTGAGAAAACGGGTACTCGTTAAACGAGTAGAATACAGATATCCATTTATACTTCGAAGATTGATCTTGCCAAAAAAATATATTAAATATAAAATAAATAATCTAAATCAAGTTGATGAGAATATCAAATGTTATTTATCTTTTGTGCTAAACTTTTTCTTCATTGTTCCGTTTGTTCTTCAGACAGGGATGGTTCTTGCTTGAAAAATTTATGTTTCACGTATATTAAAATATTTTTTAATTTGTTGTGTGATGTTTACTTGTGATGAAGCTTTAAAAGTATGTATTGGAGCTAGATCATTATTAATAAGAATATAATTTTTTGATTCATATACATCCTGAATATCATTATTAGATGATGGATATCAGTTTGAAAGAAACTCACATTGTTGATAGAGGCAAACGGAGGAGATAAGAGGGTAGGATCAATCGAAATCCTTAAGAGGATTCCTACCATATTGGTTTGTGCTGAGGCATTTGTGGTAAAACCAAGGAAAACCTCTCGGTTTTTACTAGCGGACAAAAAGTTGTTAAAGGAGAACAGATCACCTTTTGTTTTCTGGAGTTTCTCCAAGTTAGACTTTGATAACCTTTGCCCACGGTAAACCATAAAAGGCTTGTGTTTAGAGCCTCTGAACTGTTCTTTATATAATTCTTCAATTTGGCAATGAAACTTACGAATAACGAAACCCAATTTCATTACTGTTTCGACCTCCAAAGTTTGAAGAGACCAATTAAGTATTTGGTAGATAAAATACTCACGAATGTACCACAAAATCAATGATTGTGGCGAATATAATCACGTTCGAACTCAGCGATGCGCTTTAACGTAACGGCATTATGGGAACATTCATCGCGCTAAAATCGAGTAAAATCTTTGATGGTTTGTTCGTTATGGTCGATTTCAAGTAGGATTTCCTTGAGTATTCGAGTATCCATAAATGAAGGCTTCCGTTGATTCAGGTTTTTCCTGGAGTCTCCATCATTCATAGTGACAAAACTGACTGAGATGGAATCCTGATTGCATCTCTTCATGGCCAACTGCACTGTTTCGCAGATGAACTTGGCTGTTGTTTGTAAACCCTTCATTTGGGCCCAATTGTTTGCTCATGCTGGATGTTGATGTTCATCTCCAGAAATGATGTAAATGCTATAATCAAGATGGGCCATATCATGGATACGAGACATCACATGTTCACTCATAACATACGCTAGAATCAGAACAATCTTGACATCATGACGTTCAGTGAGAAAATCAGCACATTTATATGGTTGGCTGAAAATATTGATGTCGTTAATAACACTGCGTAATTGTTCGAATATGTCTCGACCAACTTGACCTTCTTGATCATTATTACTACCCAATCATATGAGGACAAACTTTTGAACTATGCGGCGTCTTGATTGAACGGTTTGAGATAACATTGTTGTATTTAGAGCAACGCCCGTTGTTGATATAGAAATTGTTTGTGTGAATTTTCGTTCATTCATATTGATATGAATTGTCATTCGATCATCAATCGAACATGGCTAACAAATGTTTGTCATTTAGGCAGAGATTATCTTTTCTATTTAATTTCTGAGCAGTATGAGACTTGGTGTTTTTTAACGGACACTCGACGAAAAACTTCATTTAATTGCAGTTAAAAGTACGGTTGTGAACAACAAACAAACAAACGAGAAAAAACCCCAATACTTGATTTATTTTATTGTTATTCTTTCCAAATTTGATTTGCATTTCATCTGCAAAATGATCTGAGTCTCTATGTGTGCTAAGTCCTTTCTCAATCAAAGACTACTGAACGAAGAACATTACTAATTTTTTCGTCAATTCTTTCAAAACGACTTTTGCTCTTCGTAGTAAGAAGGAAGCAAAACATAGTTAATTTGATTTTTTTCATTACTCATATGATTACCATTCTGATTATGTGAACAATCCGAAACGAGAGGTAAATTTAATTTTGATCCTAATAACATTAAAAGAACGTCGTTTACCCATGAAATATATATGTTGATAATTAGCAAATGATTCAAGTGAAGAATACTCTTCTCATTATACTTTACAACCATAAATATCTGTTCCATGTCAAAGTTGCTGAGATTGACACTGGAAATGTGTCTTTACTCTGACTCTAGTTAAAGAAACGGATTGAGCAGAATTAACGATCGACTTCACATTTTCTCAATAGGTTGGTAAGCTTTCATTCATTCGGGTTCCAGTCACTTTCTAAAAGATTCAACTTTCAATTCTTCATAAAACCGTGCATAAAATTTTTCTTCAGTTTCAGAACGGAAAATATTAGTGAAAAAATATTGAAAACATAAAATGTGTAACAATATTTGCATTTCTCATATAGATGATAAAATCTGTCTATTAACATCAGTGAGTTGTATCGATCTATCATGAATAATTACGATCTTACTATTTCAAAACTGGTATAACACATATCAACCTTCTTTTCTCGATAAAGATCAATATTTTCTAAACAAAGCTAAAGTCAAGTAAAAATTGTTCATTCGAATGAATCTTATAATAATTTCTTGGTAATACATACTAGATTAATTGTTCACCATTATAAACACTTAATAGGATGGAGTGAATTTGAAATGAAGCAAAGTTTTGCCTTAAAACCAAATAAAAATGATATTATTTCAATTAAATTTGCCCATCCTAAACAATTCACTTAATTCTCTTCGCTAACTGAACTTCATCTTTGTTTATCAAGTAAATCAAGAGATTTCCAGTCATCCATGTTTTCAATACTTTTTTTTCAAGTCTCTTTATGAAACTATCGAAATTCAAAGCAAGAGCCTGTCCACGCAAAACATTATTCCGTCACGGTTTGTTTGTTTCTTTGCATACAAACGACTCAATGTTTAAGATCAAATGTTTTTGCAGCTTTGGACAAAAAATTGTGCTTTTCAAAATGAGAAATTGCAAAACTGTCCACGACTCCTCATTCACTATAAACAGTGCGTGATATAATAACACCTTCCGTGGACAGGCTCACAACATACTTAAAAATGAAGCCGAATAACAGAACTTCATCTTTTGATCACAAATTTATTCGAAATATAAACTGTTTCATCATTTCCAGCTTTGTGTGGCCTCTTTACTTTTACTTGTAGTTCTTGAATGCAATTTGTGTTTATTCAATTTTTTCCTACCAATAAAATCATTTATAGTTTCATAAAAGTATCCATATTTTCTCTAATAAATAATTGAATCACATCAATGCCAATTTTCTCCTGTTTTTTATCCCCATGAATGTTCTATTCGCTCATTAATAGAAATTTCGAACTCAGCATCAACCACAACCATGGTCTGACGTCCTTGTTGCTATACTTTACTGTATTATGATAGTTATGATGACAAACTTGGTGTACGGTAAACGGTATGTTATTTTTATTAATTCTTCTTCTTCAATATCATCTTAGGATTTCAGATTAGTAGAAGACGAAAGACAGTCTTTTAAAGCAACAAATCACTATTTATAACATACAATATATTATTCATTGGAAGTAATTGTATATTCTTATAACTTTTGAATTGTTACTCATAGACATATGAATCATGAAATGCTATTGAAGTATTTTTTCATTATTAATTTTACTTTATTTAAACTGATGAATTACCAATGACTATCCATCAGACGAATATATTGATTTTATATTATGAAATAAATGTGTTGAAATCTCTGACACGCAAGTTGAACATCAATAAAAAAAATTACTAATCAAAATATTGAGCGATATTTTGGTCTTTTATCTTCAATCAATATAGGATTATGATGAAAATCTATGGAAAATCGTTAACAAACAATGCATGAACAAGTATAAAAATAACTGGTACAACTGCAGAAGAACAACACCCCCCCCCCCCCCCCTTTCTTTATCATATACAGAGCAGGAAAAAAAATTTATTGGCGCATCTGCTTCACCAGTATCTGAGGGAAAATAGAAAGTCAAATATAAATGCCATATAAGCACAGTTCATTGATGTTGACACTCATAAGAGAAGTAATGTATCAAAGCTCTTTGAATCTATTAATTAAGAGGATGTTTGAACAATTGCATATAGAGAATTCTATGACGAAGAGAAATAAGAAGAAATAAAAAGGAAAGATGCTGTGATAATGCATAAAAGAACCACTAAATAAAAATAAAAAAGATGATTTTTTTAAAGAAGACGTCTAGTAATTTCTCTGGATGAGGAGCAAATCATGTATAAGACTGATCTTTTTATTGCACTTCTCTAAAAAAAAATCATTAGTATACAATTGCAAGTTAAAGTGAAGTAGAATGGATATTCATATTGAAGACCTTGATAATTTGAACACAAGAAAAATTCATGAGTTAATTATGACACAAGATATGTTACAGGTACAACAATACATTCAGATGAATGGAAAGCGTACATACCTCTAGGAAATTATGTCAATTATATTCATTTGACTGTTAATCATTCCGTCGCTTTTGTAGATCCAACAACCGGCGTGCATACACAAAATATAGAAAATACGTGGATGCGAGTAAAGAGAAAACAAAAAAACAAAGTGGAATACGTCGAACTTTATTATTAACTTATTTAGAGAAGTTTATGTGGAAACAGGAATTTGGAGATAAACCATTTACAAATTTAGTATTACAAATCAATGCATTGTATCCTGTTCTCTAATTTTTTTTTCAATAACATTCTCTTATTCTTCTCTGACATCTATATTAGACTTTTTATTTTTCCTTAGATAGTGGTTGAAGAGATACGCCAATAGATTTTTTCCTGTTCTGTATTCGATGAACGAAGGGGAGGGGTTGGTGTGTCGTTCTTCTGCAGTTGTACCGAATGTGCAATCGCTCTATTAGAAAAACAAATGAATATTTTACTTTATCCGTCTGTATGTTTTTTTGTGCAGTTTTAAGAAACAAATTTAGTAAAACTGTGTAAAAATAACTATAAAAAAGTCGTTTGTATGTATTAAAATGTACTTCAATGATTTGTGAAGACTTGAAGTCATCAATAAAAGAATACTGATGATGTGTCACAAATTAAAAAAAAATAATTTTGTCTTTTATGATTTTGAATCGATGTTTCTTTAGATGAGTACATATTCTGTTTATTCGTCGAATATTTTGACAGTTAAAAATTTTCCATTATTATTCAATAATAACGATCGACAAGAATTTTTAGAACATTTTGGTGCTATTCGTATACGTTGTTTACCTCGATTTAAAAATATATCAAATCTTATTATTGCTGATTTTGGTTCAAATTCACAAGCTTCTCAAGCACTCAGACGTTTACATCAACTTGAAATACTTGCTCGTCGATTAGTTGTAGAATATTGTCCATTAGAATTAGCTCATTTCGCTTTTTCTTCTTCTTCACATTCATATGATGATAATGAAATTGCTTTATTACATGGTATTTCACCAGGTATAAATCAAATTTATTATTCATTACCATCAGAAAGACTCGCATATATTTATCCACCTATTGATGATACAATTTTAATGAATATTAATAATACTCTTTTATCGGTACCTTCATTTTATACTCAAGTTCTACATCTTATGAATAAAATGTCACTTCCATGTCCGATGATTGCTGGTAACAAAAGAAAACCACAAGAGATATTTCTTTTTTTAATGTGTTTGTCTTTAATGGATTTATTTGATAGATTCGACTAGAACCTCTCGAACTTTATCAAAAATTAGTGTTGCATGTCAAACAGATGAAAGTGCTTTGTCTAAAGTAATTAATATGGATACAGATGAAGATGAAAGTGAAATAGATGATGGAGAAGAAGAACAACGTGTAAAACGTCGTCATCGATCAGTTTTACGAGCATCAATTCGTCAAGGAATAGTACCAACAACACAAATGAATATTAATATTGATACAGAGAAAAAGAAAAAGCCAACAATCGAATTGAAACTACCTCAAACATTTAATCCATCACGTGTATGTTATTTTCGATAAGAAATTCTCTGTAAAACGAAAAATTCTAATGAATCTCTCACATAAAATATATTTTTAAATTTAGATGGAAGTTACTAGTTCAATACCAATGGATACCACAATGCATGGCTTTGGTCGATTAGAACCAATTCAATCAACTATAACGACTCTTAATATTGTTAATCAAGAGAAAGAACAAGTTCTACCACTTCCTTTAATTCCGCTTGATGAAATAAGCAAAAATCGTTTGAATGAAGATCAATTACGTCTGATTGATAATGGCCGTCTATATCGAAACTATGAACGTGGTCAACCATCACAACGTCTTTATATAAAAAATCTTAATACAAAACATGTTGACGAACGTATATTACATTCCATCTATGATCATTATAAACATAATTCTTTTGATATTGATATACGTTTAATGCGTGAAGGTAAAATGAAAGGTCAAGCATTTGTAACATTTCCTAATGAAGATATGGCTTTACAAGCATTAAGTGATACAAATGGTTTTGTTCTATATGAAAAACCAATGATTGTACAGTTTGCTAGAACAGCAAAACCAAAAGACATTGTTTAGAGAATTATATTTGTTGTATTTGTTTTTAAATTCATATAAGATTAGAAAACAAAATATACGAGAATTTATTTTTATTGTTATGAATTTGTGTTTGTTATTTTTACTTTAATGAAATATTAAACCTACTTTGCAGACTAGAAAATGAGATGTATTAATTGGATAAATGGTCTTATTGGTGGTCTTTTGATATCATCATGCTGTTTAATTCAATTAGTTTTAAATCTATTTGGAATTGGTTGTGCTGGATTGAATACTCTTCTTCTACCATATCGACCATTGTTTATATCATTGACCATTATTACATTAACTTATTCATTTTTTCGTTATCGTCCATCAAAATGGCATTTTACTTCGGTTGTTATTCTTACATTAATTCTTTCATTTTCACCTGAGCTTCTTCGAATTTATAATAATCAATTTACTAGAAATGATATTATAGATAATCAAGTTATTATCACACATTGGAAAATAATAGGGATGCATTGTGAAGCTTGTCGTTCAGCTGTCATTCAATCATTAAGAAAACTTGATGGAGTTCTTAGTGTAAATGTTGATCTTGAAACGGGTCAAGCTAAATTGGTTTCAAGTAGTAATATAAATACAGATACTGTCATTCAAACTGTAGAATCAGCTGGTTTTCAAGCTAAGAAACTTACTTGAAGAGATTGGAAAATTATATTTATAAAACAAAAATAATTTTAATGGAAATAAAATTAACGTTTTCTGTGCAATAAGAAAAAAAATCACAATATAGACAGATGATTATCTGACAGACACTTGAATTTTCATTTTTATTCTTTATTATTTCATACATCAATCAAAACATCAAATATATCACGGACATGTAAGGTGTGATAACAACTAAACTAATATATGTTGAATATACTGAATCTGTACGTTAATAAAACTACAAAGTTTCTATACAGAAAGTCATAAAATAAACGAGAAGAAGAACAGTTTTCCCACAGCTTATTTAATTTAAATAGATTGATATTCATGCTGAGTGATTTCTTTTAACAACAAACGAAAAGAATAAGTCAAACAATAATTATATTACAAAAATCCATCATATAGATATTTTCACTTACAAAAGAGATATCATAGAAAACACCTGAATCGAAATAACAACATTATCATTGTACAGTTTTGATAAAATCTGACTACTAGTGACCTCTTGCGTTTTGATCGAACAGTTTTCGCTGTAGTGGTTCTTTATCGAATTCTGAATGGCATAGTGTGGGTATCGTTCGTCTCGAGTCATTGTACAATGTATGATTAATGGGTTTGTACAACCAACGCCTACAACCTTCGCTTTTGATTTTTTCATGCATGTAATAACCAACTAACAAAATGTAGTAGTTGCTTCTCGTGTGCATATGTCATTCGTCGTGAAGACAGTTTAAACAAAAAAAACACATTATTCTTTGATCGGAAACTAGTGACGCGTGTTTATATGTATGATACTATATTATGAAAGCTGTTGCATTTTAGAAAGTTGAGTTATTTTGACAGCTGTTGCTTTTGATTTTTTTTTCATTTCTTCATTGATTTGTTTTGTACCTTTTGGATACTATCCAAATAATTTTTAATATGTTTTAGATTATGTTATATTGGTTATTCTTTTCCTTTTTATTATTTTAAAATATTGAAATATTTTACTGATTGGGTGATACTTAAGCACCATTCTTCGACTGTTATTTTTGTTCTGTTTATCCCAAGCAATGAAACAAGCTGTGTTGATTTGAGTGTATTTTTACAATAATGGCAACGATACACCTGGTCTTAGCACGCGGTATTTCACGACTTTTATTACTACTTTTACTTAGCGGTCATCTTCTTATAAATAAACATGATTCATGTTTGGCTCTTCGATTCAGATCTGGTAGGTTGACATATTTGTTTTCTTTTACCTTAATATTAAACACACTAGCCTCCAATATTGCTCGATAAGTATGGTAATTATATTATTTCTCCTTCCTTTTTTTTTCGCTTATTTATTATTTACTCTTTCGAAAAACAATTATATAGTGATAGTGACAACATTCACTAACATTAATATTGCTTTAGAAAATATAGTGACTTGTCATCGATAATCAAAATATTTTTTGTATTGAATAGCTAAGGATTTTCTTGTATTTCTATATACAATCATAAATCCCAATAAGCATACAAAGAAAAAGAAAAGCTAATAGAAGGTGCAAAGAAAAGAAAGAAAGAAACGTCATTAATTGGAGTTGTCAACGCTTTCTTGAATGAGATCGGAATCTAGTGGGTGGTTGAAGCCAATAAATAAAAAAAAAATGACAGAAAAAAAAACATACATATGCGTAAAAATTATCCCATTGATTGACATATCCTTCAAGTCTTATCGATTTGAGGTCGAAGAAAAGTATACAATAAAAATAATCATTTTCTTTATATACTATATTCACATATGAATTTAAGCCAAAGAAATTAAAGCATTACCATGTAAAACTAAGCGCTTCGAGCAAAAAGAAATATATTCTTGGATCATCCCATTCAATTAAATTTAATGCTGCTTGTTTTTTTTTTCTTTTTGTTATCCGATGATGTCATCATTGATCGACTGATAATCTAATTCCATTCGTTGCCTGCTATCATCATCGTTATTGTACGATGAGTATTACTCTATTGAAGTATGAGCTTGAGTGTTAGAAAATCAAGCGGCATTTTTTTTGTCTATGACTACACTGTCTTCTATTGCTTGTCTGGTTTTCTTTCCTCCATAATCAATAGAGATGCATGGGTAATTTTTTTTTCTTGTAACATAGTTTTTTTTTTTTCTATGAACGTTCTCTTCGCCACTCAAGATGAAAATAGAGAATGAAAAAGCGATAAAAGAGAAGAAAAACAGAAATTCTTTTTATAGAATAGAGTTCGAACAAAACAAGAACTCTATCACTACCGGCATACATCGGTCCACACGCTGGTAATGATGATGGGGTGTTTTGTATGCGTGTGAATCGACATACAGGCATGCAACTTTAATGGTCAGAAGAATTACACTCGGCATAATAACTTCTAGAAGTTTTAATAAACATATACAAAACCAAAAAAAAACTGATGAAAATGTTTGTGAATAACAATTTTGTTCTTTTATTCCTTATTGTAATAATAACAATCGACGCTTCGCGTATATTTTATCTCCCCCTACCTAAAATACATCCATTACATCATGAATCTAAAGCATCGGCAATCCTACAAGAATCAGCAATGACACCACATGAAGAAAAACCAATCAGTGATGAATTTATACCATTATCGGCAATTGAACGTAATATATACGAGGAACAAGAAGAAAGTAAAAGTAATATTTTCATATATTTATATGATGACATAGAACTTTTCTGTTGTTTAAATATTTTAAACAGAAAAAAAAGAATTAAGAATTTGTTTGACGTAAACATCGATAAGTAAAAATAAAGCAAAAAAGTTTCGAACTGTATTCTATTTAGAATTTATCTCTATGAATACATTACAGATGACTGGTTTTGTTTCCGTTCATTTTATTATGCACCAGCTTAGTGAATCGGAAAAGAATATCTTTAGTAATAACACTATAACTGGTGTGTCCTTGACTAGTTAAAGAAAGGGTTAAGAAGTGAAAAATGATCGTCTACTTCGTGTAGTCATTATTAGCTTTCGTTTTGTATGTTTTATAAGTATTTATCTAGCATAAATAAGTATACTCTTCTATGCAAACTAATATTTATTTTACTAGAACAAGACACCTTCGATTGGGAAGCATTACTCGATGAAGAATTAGCAGCAGCAATAGCAGCATCAGCAGCAAGACATCGTACTGCCGTTAATGAACATTCACGTAGTATTATTTCAACTATTTGTTTTATCACGAAATTTATTTTTTTTTATTTACTTTATCGTAGATGAAAATGAATTGGATTATTTGGCATCATTAGATCGAGCAACACGAAAACCAACTAAGTTAAAAATAAGCGATAATGATATGGGTAGAGCAGTTGACAAACTTTCTCAACCCAATGAAAATCGCGCTTTTGATGAACCATGGATGATTGATAGTGCTACTAGTCGAGTAGAACGTTTACAATCGAAAACAACTTCTGATGATGCTGAGCGAAAAAAACGACGGAATGATGCATTGTTTCTTAGTAAGTTCTTATTAATATACTTGTATTTACATGGAATATAAGTTCTTTTTGAGCAATTAAATAAGATTGTATTTATCCTATGATTCTTTTTTTGTTATTACAGGAAGTTTATTATATATAAAGATTGTTTTTCAAAAAGGATATAATTTCTATTAAACGAAAATTAAAAACTACAAATGTAGATCAAATAACACACCACATTTGTATGTTTCTATTTAAGTTCATTAAACAAAAACAAATTCTGTCTAACAAATCATATAAATACAGAATTAACATAACAATGATTTTCACATAAGATAAATCTGTAACTTGATATTTTTACTCGATGAATTACAGTCTTAATCTATGATTTTTTTTCCTTGGAATGTAGAAATTCATTATCTCTTTTGATTTTTAACTTCTATTGTTTTCATAGTAATCGTTGGCACGAGCAGTTTAGTTGGCGTTTTGGGTCTTGTTGCAGCAGCAATTTTCTGGTTCATGTAAGTATTTGATTTTAATTTATAAACAAGTAAACTTTATGTTCTATCGATATATCTCAAAATTTTGAGATCTTACATTTTTATCGAAACCATTACGTTATATATCACATTCATTTTTATTGTATTCTTTAATTGCTTTTCACAAAATTAAGTAAGTTGTGCGTAAGTATGAGAGTATAAATGAAGGTTATTAAGATTAATAAAAGCTGCATATTATTTTCTTTGTAATATTTTCTCTTGCTATAAAAAGAAAATCTCTATTTCTTTTCTTATCTCAGCAATATAAGATCTAGGAAAATTACAATTTAATTCATGTTAGTACGGTCAATTAAGAATATATTTTAACACAATTTTTTCTTCTTGCACAATACAAAAGTTTACTTGTTTTCTATATTTGATCTTTTACATGGCATGATTTTGAATAGAAACCTAATTGATTATGTTTCTTTTTTTTTCAACGGACATGACATTTCTTCTACTTGTAAATTATTTATTAGAGAATAGCACATACTACAAAAGAGAATCATTTTGAAGAACACAAAAAGAAAACAAGGAGAAAAGTCTATTTGCTTTTTCCAACAATTAAGAACATATTGCAGATGAAAGTTGATTCTATGATATAGGAGAAATATCATGCGCACATGACTTTCTTCAAAAATGTTAATGACTATAACCTCTTTACAATGTGCATATGATAATAGAAATTTTAATAAGTGATACTATTTTTAAAGTTAATAGTAGCCTTGTGCGAGGTTTTTGCATATAATCTCCAATCGTGGAGGTTTCTCTTCGGATCTGATATTAGACACCAATGTCAAATATGGTTTGTTTGGTTGATAGGATTCACAGGAGAGCTCAAACAGCAATTGATGTTGAATATCCATCATATGGAGTAACTGGACCTAGTAGTACTAGTGGTAAAAAGATCTCACCAAGTACAAGTGTATCGGATCGAAAATTAGCTCAAAGTGCACAAATGTTTCATTATCAACAACAGCGACAACAAATATTGGCCCAAGAAAAGTATGTTTTTTTGTTTCATATAATTTTTTTTTGCTTTATATTGTAATTTATTGTTTTTTTAATAGAACTCACTTCGATGCAAAACCTGTTCATTCAGATGATTCTGATGATGAAGCACCTGGTGGTGGTGGAGATTATACAGTCTATGAATGTCCTGGTCTAGCTCCAGTACGTTAATTTAATTAATTTTTCGCACTTTATATTAAAATTCATGATGAGATTTTATGCTAGATATACGTTAACCTTAACCAGATTTATTTTAAAATGAGGAAATTATGGAAGATCAGAATTTCAACCCAGTTTTAAATTGACCTCATTAACCTCTCTAAAAAGTATTGTTTCTTTGATTAAGACCTCCCCCCCCCCCTTCTCAAAAAAAGTCACTTCTCGTCAGAACCATCGATATTGAGATTAATGCATAGGAAGATAGCCCGTCATCTGATCTTTCATAAATGACAAAAATTTTTTATCCGCACCTCGTTTTTTCCAAAAATTTTTGAAGATTTCCGTTATCCCCTATTCGAAAAATAAGCCATTTTTGGAAAAAACCGAAAATCTTTTTTCTTTTTTTCTCAGTTTATGATTTTTTGATCTTTTGTCCAAAATTTCTCGGTTCAGGCTCTTTCAATATATTCAAATTTTTTTTGTTTGAAACAGCATGTCCAAATGTAGGGCCCCACAGAGTCTTTTTTTTAATTAAGCTTTATTTTTGATTATATATACAGACATTTATGTAGCTAGATACCCATTTTTTGGTGCGTCTTTTGAGTCATTGAACTTGTGATCACCTATCTCCGCTAAAAAAGTAAGAATTAAAAACAAACGACTCTGTAGTGCCCTGCATCCTGACATGCTCTTTCTAACAAAAAAAATTAAATATATTGAATGAGCCTGCAGCGAGAAATCTTGGACACAAAATGAGCTATTTTTGACCCTTGTTTGGTTCATATCTCTGTCAAACGTCATGGTTTCGAGCTGAAAATTTTACCATAGCCCCAACATATCCCGAAAATTTCACGTGATTTGAATGTACTTGGCCCGGAAATCGATTTTTGAGGGGGGAAGACCTTAATTGCTATATTCCGTAGTGCTAAGGAGTATACATTTTCATTGAAACGTAGTGCTCAACCACTTGGCATAGTTCTAGCATGTGGATGAGGTTGTGTTAGATATGAGCGCATAGTTTGTGATTATAATTGTGGATGAAGAGAAAGCCTACGCTAACATCCACTTCCTCGTCCTGCTCAGCACAACGGATTGTAGCAAGTAAGTAAAGAAATAACATTTTTTATAGAGTTTAATGAGTTCAAATTAAGCGTGAACCGAAATTTTAGTGGCTAAAAAATTATTCTCTATCGATACTATGCTTAAAGTCTTTGATCTATGTTAATGAGATAATTTTTATCTTTGTAGACGGGTGAAATGGAAGTGCGTAATCCACTGTTTGCTGAACCAGATTCATCGTTAACTTCATCAACATCTGCTTCACATCCAACAACTAATAATCATTATCCTCAACCATCAACAACGACTTCATCATCGTCACCACCCAAAGAAAAATTATTATCATAAGATGATCTATCACATTCAATATCTCTTACTATTTGTTTTGGTCGATCGGTTCCGCTCTGTTTATTTTCTTTCCCTTTTATTCTTATCTTGTCAGGCAATTTTATGAAATGTATATGGAGAAAAGTTTCCATAATAATCTTTATTTTTTGTCTATGAATAATTGAAACAGTGACTAATTTTCTTTTTTTCCTGCTTTAACAAAGAAAACAAATTATAATAAAGTGAAGCATCCATCATACTAGATTAATTAACTATTTTCATCGAATCAATATTTTTGTTATCTATGATAGCATCTATATTATGTTTTGTCCATTGTTGAAGTAGTTTAGTAGTGGTTGATGCTGTTTTTTCAGATAGTTGAAAAGTGTTTATGAGAAAAGTATAAAATTCTTCAGGAGTATCATGAATTAGAAAACGACCAAGTAAATCTTGCATCGTATGAATATTTATCAATTTTAATTGTTTGATATCATAAACATTTACATCTAAAATGAAAGAAAAAAAAATAATCGGATATATATCTGTTAAATAGTTCTATTTATTATTTGTTTTTTTTCCACATTCTTCAAACCATCAATTTTTATGTTAGTTTACATATAAGATTTGGTCTAGAATGGCATCCACCTGTTTTGTGTTTATCTATTAAGTTTGCTATTAAAGTGTTTTTATAAAAATTTGATAAAAAATCAGTCGGATTGTTTGTTAGCGTCAATAATGAAAAAAGTTCGAATGGCCTAAGTGAATAGGAAGCTTTCAAAACGATAATGTATCATACTCACTAAAAGATAAAAACACATTAAGTGATGGTAGGATTAAGAAGTTGGTTTCATGTAAGGGAATTTTTCATCTATATATTTTTTCTAAAATTACAAATGTAGAAACTGTATAAATAAATCCTTTTTACAGAATCAATTTAATTATAATCGACACCTTAATTATAACAGTTGTTAAGCTCTATTCCTAGAGATTTTTATAATAAAAATATATAACAAATGTTGAAAAGTTAAGAGAATGGATCTAATCGTTGATAGGATCATTCTTTCTAAGACATCGTTTGCTTTATTGCCTCATTTCACACTCATTTGTTAAATTTATAAATTAAATTGTAATCAATGTTGATTAAAAATTATCCTGATAATAAATCGATCTAATTCAAATATCAGTGAACTTTATTGTGAGTAGGATTATATACAAATTCACTGTAAACTTAAGTCTGTGTAAGTTTAACAACAAAATACGTTAATATGGCAACGGACACTACAAGTATATATATATATATGTATATGTGAAGTTGCATGTTGCGTAATCAAATATTCTTTTGTGGTTTTTGAAAAAAAAACCTTGTTCACAGGTTTTAGCCTCTTTAACAAAATATCGTTAGCTTATTGAGTCTGATAGTATTAACAAAAGTCTTGAAGAGCTTATCTATCGTCTCTAGTTGAAGTAATATCATCAAAAGGTATAATCTGGAAATTTTATACCTCAAATATGAAAGCGTATAACGACAACAATTCATACACCTTTAGAGAAGATTGATTTTGTACACTTATCGATGACATTCTACAGACTAATATTTGATTAGAAATTATATATGAAAAAAAAAATTTGTTTAGATTTATCAACAATGTGTTGTGTTTTTTCTTCTTCTTTCTATTAAACTGAGACAATACTGTACTTGGTAATTCATCAATACTTCGATTGCATAAATGAGCATAATGAAAATTGTCTTCTGTCAATGATTCAAAATGTAAATGATGACTTTTATTTTGATTTTCATTAGTAAATGATTCGAACTGTGATACTGTCGGTGTTTGACATTTACTATCGTTTATATTTAACGAGATGGATGCATCTGTAGATAATTGTTTATTTTTATTTGTTTTTTCAATCGCAATAGATTCAATACAAATATCTTCCATGATTTGTTTTCGTTTTTGTAGAATATTATTAATAGAAATAAGTGCAGCACACATATTATTTAAAGGATCCATATTATTAACTAATATAAATTTCAAATCTATTCTTTAATATGAAATAAAACGATGGATACGAGAAAAAAAAATGTTCACACACACACACACACACACACACACACAGAATACGCGCGTATTTCATAGATAATTCGTTTTAAATAGTTGAATGGCGTGGTTTAGCACAGAAACCAACTGTATGCTTATTACACAAGTTTTCATAGCAGCACAAATAATATTTTGCATCACACTTGAGGCGTTTGTCAAAGATTTCGCCAAATCCGAAACCTCCACGGGCGACAGCAATACCTGTTTTTGGATCGAATTTCTGTTAAATATACAATAAACAAACAATAATAATTCAATAGTAAAAGCGAAAGAACAAGGAATTCTATTGGTTTTTTTCTACATACCGTATAACAATATAAATTCTTGGCACCAAAAGCACCAGAAGTACGAATTTCAGATCCTTCAAGATTTTGTGGTCTGCATTGTTCTTCACCTTTACATTGATAACATGCTTTTACTTCTCTCTCTGGTGTTATTTTTTCTATAAAACAAAAGAAATTCTTTGTTTGTTCTGGAAAATAAAGTAATAATATAGTGAATAATCACCTGGTGGAGGGCAAGGTGCTTTCATATGTTTGTTGCAAAAGGGTGTTCTGCAGCATGTATGAAATCGATCACGACATTTGACGTTTTTGTCAAATGTTTCACCAAGTCCATATGCATCTCGTTTAATGACGGCACCTGATTCATTGAATTTCTTTACAAATAAAAAAAAAGAAAATTAAATTAATAGTTCTAAGTTATCATCTTTTGTTTTATATAGATAATTCAAAAACATTCTCGATTATTTCAATCAACAATAAATAGCCAAGAATTAATATCATGAGGATCAATGTCATTTTTATACAGGTGTAAAAAATGAATACTGACAAGAAGAAAGAACACTTTTCTGTTTCGGATACTGTATGGTATAGAGTACTGTCTAGAGACAGAGTCATTAGTCCCATATCACCCTTAACGCTATTACTAACTATAGTTTCGAATAAAAGACTAGCTTGACTCAGAGTTCTTCATATAAAATGATTAACTACATACTAATCGTTAGAAACGATGTGTGTTATTATGTAGTCAACGTGCTATCGAATAAGAAATTCAAAACAAACAATTGTTTATGACTTGTCTAGGGTCATTCCATGGGTATGATGCTGAAATATAAACACAATTGTAAGACAACGTAACCACTTAATCATAGAAATAAATATGAATGTTAATACTTTTTGTGATATGATTTAGAAAATAATATTACCGTATAGCATGTTAAAACAGCAGCACCAAATGCTCTTGAAGTCTTTGTAGCATATTTGTCAAACGGAACACCACTACATTTTGTTATCTTTTCACCCCAAAATTTGAATTTGCCAGATGGATGTAATTCGTCACATCGATAACAAATTTTACCTTCACTTAAATCCAATTGGATTAACGCTACTGTAAATATAATTTTAAATTTTCTAAGGGTTTTTTTTTCTTTTGGTATTTATATTTTAGCTTACTGTAGAAAATGATAGTAAGAAAAATAAGCTTAGATACCATTTTGTCGTAAACAACCATATACCAGTCCACACTCGAGTTAAACACTAGTGGCAATGAAAAAGAGATATAGTTGACTAGAATAATATATTTTTTCTTTGAGGCAATGCCGATATCTGCCTACATATGATAGACATCTAGGCTCTGGAATCAGTTCTGTACTGAATATATATCATATCAACATTAGGCACTCTATGATGTATGTCCTTTAGTAGATGGTTGGGAAGGAAAAACCACGATGACAGATAATAGATTAGTTTCGTCGTCCACATATCATATAACAAAATACCGAAGAGTTATTTATGTTAGCCTATATTAATCTTGTCTTTTTCAGTTATCTTCACGCTGAGTGAAAAAAAAACAAATAGATAATACAGAGAGAAAAAGAACAATAATAAAAAGTCCAAAATGCAGTTCATGATGTCACTTAAAATGAAAACTAGCTCTTGCAACGAATAAAAATACATAGTAATTAAAAAATATAAATATAACATGTGCTTATACTTGAAAAAGAAAACGTATATCATCGAACTTGTGTCCTCGAAATGTACTTTTGCGGTTTCGCACGGACTTAGAGGACGCAAAAAAGAGTTCATAAACTGTGAACTCCCTTTTAGATTCGACAAGTCCGTATGAAGTATCAAAGATTCTTGTCATTAATACAAAGTCGGTCATATACCTTTTGTTTATAGTATGGGCATTAATAAGATTCTATACAATAAACAACAGATACTATAAGGTCAGCATCATCGATAAAGCTGTAATGTTTGGACTTTAATCAAACCCGTTGCATCTATATTTTTACTTCGATGCCCTTATATGTACACCCTTATACCTGTGCCTTAACCTCGAAAGTCCTTTATCCATACGCTTATCCATATACTTAGAGGCTTATACTTGCACATTGACATTTGTATTCTTATGTTTATGCCCCTATAGTTATACTCTTAGGTCTATACTCCATTAGATAAATTTTATATAAATTTTTGATTTGTTTTGTTTTCTTAATAAAACGCATTATCTCTGCGAAACAAATGTATAAGTATCGTGTATCTTGATTGTCGCCGTTTATCAGGGTAACTCAGAAAATTGTAAAAGAACGACTAAGATTAATCCAAAAGAATCTTTTAATTAATAGATAGAAAAACACAAGTGTTTTCGTGAAAAAATTTATCTGAAAAAACCATCGCGTATGTCTTAGTGTAGTTCGAATCAAGTTCATTGTGACATAGTAAACTCATCAATCAGATATACGGGACATGAAACTAGGAGGGATAGATATATGCTTCTACAATACATCAAATTGGTGGTTTAAGAAATAGAAGGAAAGAAAATATGTAAAAAGACAAAAAAAGAAGATACTAACAATGAAAGGTCATGGTTATTATCTGTATTGCTCGACTAATGTGTTTGAAGAGAACAAAAGAAGCTATTTATGTTGATATGCATTGTTCGTTGAATGAATGGTATACGTATTCGAACTGTTAGAAAAATTTTTGATTTTAATCACCGCGCTCTCATCTTCCCCAAAGGGCTATGTATATCAAACACATCAATCAGTTGAAGATATGATTAAAATAAAAATGAACCATTGAGTTGTTATTCTGACATCATCATATATGTATCTCGTTCGAAATATTTAAAGACATTGTACTACACAATATTTATAAAATTCATCTCTATGACAGATCTATTTAAGCGATATATTTTTCAGTTCGATAATGCAAAATGTTTGTCTAAGCAGTAGGAGACTTCACTTCATAAAATGCCATGCTAATCAGAGTATGAATGTGAATATTTATTTAGTTTGCTTGTAAAAAAAAATGCGTTTCTTATAAATGGGTTTAAACACAAAAAATAGTATTATCTTTCTAGAAATTACCGTTCGAAAGTTGTTTTCTACAGTGTTTTTTTTTTCATGGGTGCTGTATGATCCAATTTTATGCATGAGAGTTGAAACAAGTGAAGCATTTCTATTGATTTGTTCGACAATATATTTATTGTTTTTGAATAACAAACGAACAATGTATATCAACGAAACATAAGTATATCTTTAGGAAGCCTTGTCTTGTTAAGACATCAATCTTTTAGAATAAACAAATATTCACTGATAGCCGAAAACCAATTGTAAGTATGATTAAAATTTTATGGTCGTAATCATCCTATCGCATTTGAAAAAGCATGTTGTATTGAAATTGAAAAGATCTGGATAAAGAAATAACCAGAATGAAGATAGTAGGTTGGATTGGTGATCGAGTTCGCTTTCAGATCTGTATCAAATGCAATAAATTTTATTAATTCTGTACATATATTCGGTTTTAAAGTGAAACGATGTAGGTTTTGATTAACTTACGATGGTATTTCATTTTGTAAACAAGATAAAAAAAAAGAAATACATAAATAACGATTCGATATATGTTTGTATTTCATTTCTATCAGAAGAAATTATGTGTTCACAAGCATGAGAGTGTTAAAGAAAAGAAACTCTACAACAAAAAAACAAACATGGAGAGTATTCACATATTTCATTAAGAATTTAATGCATTAAAATTGAAATAATATTAACCCTTTGGCGACAGGAAATGTATATATAGGCTTTGAGCTTTAGTGTCGATTCCAACTTTGTACGATCATCTATCTTAACTAGGCCATAACGGTATTCTGTCTTTCTCCTAATTTGCTAGTATTCCATAGTATCATCGTGTGATACAATTATGCATGCATATCAAGAGGCAACAAAAAATTTTGGATTTGGAAGAACTCAAGAGTCTATGGAATATCTATACTCAATACTATTTAGAACAACATGATACCAAACAAAATTCCATAATATCCTGTTGAATCCCAAAACTATTATTGTTCGACGGAGCTGTTGTTACTACTTCAATTCTAATGTTACAGATAGTTAGATGTGAGATTTCGTGACATCTATATTATGATATAGATGCTTCAAAGTTATGCATCGAACAACTTACAGAATTCTATAAGATTCTATGTGATTCTAGAATTTCATAGAGTTCAATGATTCTTTACAATATCCACTATTTCTCTTGACCTATACACCCCATTTCAGACTTATCCTAAAAAAAAGATCACAACTTTTGCATTTCTGCCGAAAAAAGAAAACTCGTCACCAAAGAGTTAACAAGAGCAAATAATTAAGTGAAATCATTTTTTTTTCTTTAAACTGTTGAGATGATATCAAACGTAAAACATTGGTATTGGTACTTACCTGATCATAGACAATTGGAATGAACAATTTCATTTGATGCATACATTAATATGTTCAGAAAGTAACTAAAAGAATATTAAATTCTTAAATCTCAAGACCATATGTACTCAAATAGTAATATCATTCTCTCTCATTGATACTGTAGGTTCCTCTTTTCTTCTTATTCTCTGTCCTACATAAATTTATATTTTACATGAGATAGTAACACTATATGGATATGAGCCAGCTCAATAAACATCATGATCAAGGCTTGTGATAAAGCTACTCTTTCAGTTTGTCTTTAGCTTCTCAAAATTTTGAATATTGACAAAAATTATTCGAAAAATTCCTATACTCAGGTTTTTTTCTTTTTCCTATATATTGTAGGGGAAAAAACAAGACATCTTAGTGAGTTCCAATTTGAATTTACTGTCATCGAGTTTTGTATTATGTTTGAATTAGTTTAAAAATTTTGTCAAATACAAGTGAGGTATACAATATTTCAGATAATACAATAGAAACTTATGTTTTAATAGCACGTGCTCCAAATTTAATGATGAAATTGAATAAAAATCTCCAAAATTACTTTTGTTTTTCGTTCAACAAAATATGACCATGCAAGATTGTTTTCTACTCAGAAAAATCTTTCGTTGTGTCAATTAAATCAAATGTGACTTTGTTGCAAGTATGAACGAAACGGTTTGTTCTAGTGAATATTTCATATTAGGTTTTTATTTTGTGACAGACATGGGATAGATTTTTGGTTTTTTTTGAAACTGAACTGAATCTAGTTAAAAACTCTCGAAATGTAGTATTATTTCGTATGCTTATTAGTCATAAATTGCGTCAATCAGGAAACTGTTTATACTTAATGACATTAAGAAAGAATCAGATTACAGTAGCTATATATATTCTACTTTTGAGATGGTTATAAACGATTTCAAAATTTGATTATCAGCTTGCAATATCTTTTTCTCACGTGTAATTTACTTCTGTATGTATCACTAGACGTTAATCTTTCCAATCACTAAATAATTATAATAAGCATCAGAAGTAAGAGTAGAAAGAAAAATAATTGAGCATGTATAGGACAAGAAAGCAAAAATCCAACATATAAACCTGATCACAGTGAGAATGAAAACAAACGAAGCGTATCATGATAGAGAAAAATATTATGATTATATTCAATTAGATACAGAGTATAATAGAGCTGATTCTATACAGAACCTATTGCTATGAAAATGATTATTATTTTTTTCGAACCAAATTTTTGTCTTCACACAATTTACAAAGATTAATACGTGTCTTAATCGTTCAATTGAGGTGTCGTATTTTTTTTTTTTGATGGAAACTTTTATTGATTTATATAGGTCAGGAATCACCAAGTTCGATGTTATACGCAGAGTATATTACATGAATAAAAATGATTCTATATCCAATTTCTATTGAAATTCTAATGTTTTTCCTCATATGATTTCATAGGAAAAGGTATGGTATTTTAACATTTGTAAATTTTTTAAACGGATTGTTGAAGACTATTGTTTACATTTACATATTATCTCTAAAGGATTTAGTGTCATAATATAGAAAGTAGAAACTACTCAATTATTCATACTAAGAGAAAGTCAACAAACAAAAAGATAAATAAAATTTTCTATGCTTGCATATTTCTTAGTTACATTTATTTTTCATATAAATATATATATTCTACAATTGTGAAATATGCATTGAAAAACACAGAAATGTAAGAGCGTATTGTAACATAACTCAGATTTCAACACCATCACATTAGAAATGATTAATCCAATTGTTATTTTCTCTCGTCATAGTTGAGAAAATGTCAATAATATAAGTTTTACGTAAAGAAGAAAATTTGGTTTAATGAGTACAATTAGCATTGTTGTACAACAACACATTCTGTACCAAATCAGTACAAGATTAGATAACGAGTTATTACAATATTTTCAATCACGTTGAAATTAATGAAATATGAAGTGAGAACACGTTTCAAACAATTTATATTAAAACATAAACTCAAACACTAGAAGCAATGTGCATGGATGACATTAATTACCTTATCAAATAATATTTTTATCCATTCTTGTGATTTAACCTTGAAAGTAGATATAGAACACTTGCATTTTCCTCAAATCAAATCGATCCCATCTCTGTTGTGACTGATCCAGATTTTTGATGTTATTTGTTTGACGGATTTAATTTCGTTTTAGTTCAAAACAAGAAACAATACAAAGGCATGTACTTATCGAATTACTTTTTCAATCCAGAGAACGTGAAAAAAAATATGTCAACTAAGCTCTTTGCATGTTGTTGTTCTTTTAGCAGAATAAACATGAAGACGATTCTGAATATCTAAAGGATTAAATAGCCATATTGTTATACTCTCAACACGTACAATATTATCGAATACGAAGGACACAATGTTTTAGTATCAGATATCATATGTGCGCAGTTTGTTTGCATATGTCAAGACATGTAAATATCGTATTTTGTAATTGATCAAACATGAAGACAATTTCGTTCATTCATTTAACAAAAATTTTTGAATTCAATGACAATGTTGTTGTTCGTGATCGTTTCCAGTGTAATGACTGTTTGCCCTATAAGGAGTACATTATCTGATAGTACTGTTCGACTTTATGATTCCTTTGCTGAAATTCATGAAGTATACAATGGACCTCTTCGTTTTCAACAGGCTGATTGGAATAATATCAAACATGAAAGTATAATTCTACAAACAACATCAGAAAATAACAATATTACAATATTTTTTGAACGTCGAATCATTCGACTCGATGTTAATATGAGAGGTATGTAATTACAGACAATTTGCAATTCGTTTCTCTTTTTATAATTTTGTTCATTTTTAGGTAACAAAATCTTCGTACGAAAATATTCCGAACAAAAACATCCCATACCTTGTGAACTAATTAAATCAGATAATGAATATTCAATTGTACGTGAATTAGAAACAGGACATTATTTTCGTATACAATCTGATCTTATTGAATATTCTTATGAGCCTCAATTAAGTCCAATCTATGAAGTTTCTTTTCATCCATTACCAACGAATCATTCTTTAATTGTTACTTATATTGTCAATAGTCTTCGATGGAATGCTCGTTATACATTACAAATGTTTGCTGATGGTCAAACACAATTTCAAATTTTAGCTGATATTATTAATTCAAGTCCATTGATTTATGATTTTAATTTAACTCATTTGATGGCTGGCGATATTAATCTTGCATTTGCAAATAGTAAAAGTTCTTCATTAATTGCTACAACTATTTCATCAAAAAATAATATTGATTATAGTGGTATACATTTATTTTCTCTTATTAATAAATCATTAACAATTGAACCTTACTCTATTTTAACTTTACCTATTCTTTTATCAAATATTCAAATAAAAGTTTGTTTTACTTATAATCTTATTTTAACTATTCCATTATCAATAACAAATAGTGTGACATCAATTATATCTGGTAAACATAAATTTCAACGTCTGTATCAATTATCAAATAGTTCTTCATTTCTACCAACGGGTCAACTTCTTGTTTATGATTCAACATCAAACGTACTCACAGATGAATGTCATTTACCAGCATTAGCTGAATCAGAAAAATATGAATTTGAATTAGGACAAGATTCTGATGTTATGTTTGTATACAATCGTACATTAACAATTAATCGAACAACCAATTCGTCATTAATAGCAACTAATATTTTAATACAAAATTATAAACAACAAAAAGTTAATGTTCGATTTAAATCTATGTGTCAACTGTCAATGATATGTTTATTTTATGATAGTAAAGCACGTTCACTTGGATCACGTCTACGCTATGATCTGATTCTTGAAGCTAAATCTGAAGTAGCATTTACATTTACTACTGTCAGATTATCTTGAAAAACAAACCAAAAGAAAAAAGAAAAAAAAAACTTTAATATATTATTATTATTATTATAATTATTACAAACACTGACAGTAATTTTGTATTGTATGTTTTTACTAGCGAAAAAAAAGAAAAAGATATAAAAATAGCTCAATAAACAATATCATCGGAAAAATGTATGAAAAAAAAAACAACGATACATATATAAAGAGAGAAACGAAAAGAAAAAGTATTACCGTACAAAATACAATAACAGTCCTCTCCTAAAATAACGTGCGTATCCCTAGTCAATTATCAATAGCCTTCACAGACGGTTTTTAGGTAAAAAAAAAAACGGAAAGAGAATAAATGGACGAGCAACGTAAATAAAATAGAAAAAACAACTAATACAGGTATCTGCGCATCTATCTCCTCCTATCGGCAGACGATAGATAGGGAGAGAGAAAAAAAAGAGAGCGGAATACGGCAGACTGTATACAACGAGCTGAATACATTCATTATTATCACGAGGAAGAATAAAGCGTCACCAAAGTATACTTTTCGTTAGAAGTAAAATATTAAAAAATACGGTTATTGTCGAAGATGGATATAACGAACAACAGTAGTAGTACTCCTTCAACAATACAAAGTGAATGTTTCTTAACTGACGAAGAAATCAAGAAATCGTACAATTTAACACTTCATATCATATCTATATTTGTATTGTTAATTGTATCATTTGCTGGTGCATCTATTTCGGTTGCATCAACACGAGTTAAATTTTTACATATTAATCCAATTATTATCAATATAGGAAAGTTTTTTGGTAGTGGGTACGTTAAAAAAATACTTTTATAAATGCTTTAGTTGTATACTTATTTTATCATCTTAGAGTTGTATTAGCAACAGGTTTTATTCATATTTTACCCGATGCTATGGAAACATTAAGTGATCCGTGTTTACCTGATTCTTGGAATGTATACGGTGCTTATGCTGGTCTTTTTGCTATGTTAGCTGTTCTTGCTATGCAATTAATTGAATTCTTAGCACATCAACGATTTCGTTCAACGAAACATGGACATGCTCATATAACAATAAAAAATGTTGCACATGAATCAACGAACCAAGAAAGTGTAGATAATCAAGAAGTCAAATCTACAGAGATGGAACAAACTACTAATGACACTGTTGAACCTGCATGTATGGAACATGTGCATAGTAAGATTAAAAAGCCTCGAAAGCAAATTCATGAACATGATAAAGTTTCCGACATTGAAAATACAAAACAAACCGATAATAAAATAGAAGAGCCTGAAAAAGTAGAACATGTTGAATACATTGGAAAATCTAAAAAGAAAGCAAAAACACATGATCATAACGACGAGTCTACAAACATGAAAAAGGTTCCTAGCAAGAATGAAGTATCAGAAAATAACAATCCAAATGGTTCTATAATAATTGAAATACCATCCATCGAAGCGAACTTTTCATCGACTGAACATTGTGAAACAGCAGGACATTGTCATGGTGCACTTTTTCAAGATGAAGGAGAACGCAATAAAATAGGTGCTTATTTACTTGAATTTGGTATAACTCTTCATTCAGTTCTTATTGGTTTAACATTGGGTACCACAAGTGAATCATTCGTTCCTCTATTTATTGCACTTTGTTTTCATCAATTTTTTGAAGCAATTGCCCTTGGTGCACAAATTGCTCGTTCAAAAAGAATTTCCATTAAATCAGCTATTGCTATGGTTGTTTTTTTTGCATTTACAACACCTGTTGGTATTGCTATTGGCATTGGAATTCATTCGGGTACATACAATCCAAAATCAGTTTCTTCATTACTTGCTACTGGTATCTTAGATTCCTTAGCAGCTGGTGTTCTTATTTATGTAGCTCTCGTTAATTTAATTACGACTGAAATGGGTGTTCATGCACTTGAATTTCATGCATTGAGTAATCGATTGAAATTATTATATTTTGCAGCATTGTATCTAGGTGTCACAGCCATGGCTATTATTGGCCGATGGGCTTAAAACTATACATGTAATTTTATAAGACTTTAAAACATTTTTATTTTTTCCAATGAAATGCTTTTTTTGTAGTTTGTTATTTTGTCTTTTTGCTCTTATTTCTATTTGAATCTCGTTAAATATAAGGGTTTTCAAATCAAGACTAATTTTAATTAAAAAAAAAGAAATTACAAAAGGTAAAAGATGAATATTTTCGACTTCGTCAATATCGCAATTGTTTTCCGACAAGATGCATTTCATCAGCTTGAATTAATTGTGGTATAACATGTTTTTTCAAAGATTGTTTTTCAATATTAATATTTACATCTTCTATCTCTTCTAAACCATTTGTTAATATTCGAAATGGTATTGTATAACCAGGTGATTCAATTGATTTACCAACAATAAGTTGTCGACGTGTATCACCTTGATATGATATAGCAAGACGAACATTTACAGAATATGACCAAGCTTTACCAAGAGCAACACTCATATAAAAATCATTTCCTGTATTTTTATGAGTCGTTAGTGATAAAGAGTCATCAGTCTTTTCTGTCAAAACATTTGAACGACGTTTTGTTGTAACTTGATTTGTTACTGAAGAAAAACAAAATATTAATTCATATAGAAGAACAAAGCTGTTAGTGCAATTTCTATGAGATCAAAATGTGAAACACGATGTAGCTGCTCTTGATAACTAATAGAAGATTGTTTTATGCTATTTATTTTGGGACACTTTTCGTCACCATCCTCTTTAGAAATGTAACAAGGAAGTAATTCATAATTTAGAACAAGACATTATTGAGATACGATCTGTAATAAATCATTGCTAAGATGTTTGTGGAAATAGTAGTAGTCCTAAATTTCTGCGCCTTTACTTGAACACTTCTTTTAAATCGTGTTTCAGAAAAAAAACACTCATTAGAT
The DNA here is from genome assembly GCA_905250075.1 of Rotaria sp. Silwood1. Classification (NCBI taxonomy): domain Eukaryota; kingdom Metazoa; phylum Rotifera; class Eurotatoria; order Philodinida; family Philodinidae; genus Rotaria; species Rotaria sp. Silwood1. The sequence goes on along the minus strand of CAJNOP010000004.1, from coordinate 4,630,583 downwards.
TTTCATCTTTTTTTAAATGTTACCTAAAACAAGAAGATTATATCGTGCAGCAAGTCGTTTAGCACAATCAGTAAATAATAATAGTGTATTATCTCGATTATAACCCATAGTAGACATTCTTAATGGAGCAGCAATTGAATCAATAATTAATAAAATAGGATATTGATCTCTTGTATTATTTTTAAAGTCATCTTCTAATTCATTTTCAATTTGTGATAATATATTCATTAATGAATCCGAATCAAATACAGTTTCTGTACGAACAAGTTCAAGTAAATGTTCTTGTTTACTATTAAAATCACCAATCATATTTAAAAGACGAAGTGATGAAAATGTATGTTCAGTATCAATATAAATTGAACGTAAACCCATTAAACAACATTGAGCAGTAAGATGAAGACAAAATTGTGTTTTACCACTACCTGTTAATTTTAAAAGTAATTAAAAGAAAAAAAAAAGGAAAACATGTAATAGATGCATCGAAATTTTCTGGCCAAAATTTCCTTCATTTTTTGATCGATTAAAAAGGAGTTAGAAGGAAGTATTAAACATTCAAACTTAGAATTTGATGTTCCTTTTAGAATGAGTGTTCAAAATTTTTATGGTGCTCATGGACTAGGAATTATGAACAAATAATTTTGAATTTCTAGATAAAAGACTTTCTACTCAGCAATGATGTACCTTACTGCATACATTGTATCTCTTGTGAAAAGTCTCATTATGGAGAGACGAGCCTTACAAAAAATTGATGATCAGGATATCATTAAGACAAGAAATATTAGCTCTTTCAATATTCTAGACATTTTATTAAGCCTGAAAACCGTCCAAAATTATTTTCAGACCTTTCAAAGATTTGCTTATAATTTCTAACCTATGAATTTCACAAAAAGTTTGAACCTAGATTCAGAAATAAAACAAAATTCTAATTCTAATCGAGTATTCCATAACTCCTGTCGATGCTCTTAATCGGTCGAAAAAGTGAAAAAACAAATTTGCCCAGCAACACTTCCAGTGCATCTATTATTTATTTTATCCATTATCTACCCCATGATCCACATAATTCAATAAGTAAACCACGTCGTAGACCACCATTAAGATGACGATTCAGTGTTGGTAATGTTGTTGGAATATATAATGATGATGTTTGTATTAACATATCATAGACATTTTTTGATTGTATTGATAATGTTGAAAATAATTTTTCAAGAATTTCTTCAGCATGAAAAATAGATAAACGAAATTTAAATGAAAGTTCAAGTGATGTATATGCTGAAAGATCTATTAAATTTTTAATTCCAGCACGTTCAAAACGTTCAAGTAGATGATTATCAATAAGATTTAATGAAGTAAAATGTGGGGATGTAAATGAAATAAATGACATGAATTCTTTTGTTGTTGTATCTTGTCGAATAATCGAAAAACAAAAACAGTTTTACATGAATATTTGTGGTATGTACGTCATATCTAGAAAATAATTCTATCCAATGAAAGTTATACTTCAAATTTAATTAAATTAATAGAAAATATTTGTAGGTGTTGTTGTTGTTTTTTTTCTACAAATATATTAAATAATATGTTTTTAGATTATTTTGAAATTTGATTGATTCTACAACTCTGTGAAATTCACATATACTTTCGAAGAAAATAGTGAGTGTAAATTTTAAGTCGAAGCTTCGGGGCTTCCCCATTCTCTCTATTGTAGTCCTTAGCGGCCGAAGTCGAAGGTCATTGGAGATGTGTTTTTTAGCAAGCTCACGTGTACGTTAATCATTTTAACACTGCTGTCACATGTAGTTACTCAAGCGACAATCATAGATTTGCATAGCAAACAATATTGGTTGATATTTTAAAACTAAAAAGAAAAAAAGCGAAAAAGATGAGTGTAGAATTAAAGTACTAATATGTACAGCTCAAATAATGAAACAAAGTTTAATAGATGAAAATATATGTCAATTCCAGATTTCAGCCCAAAAAGAGCTGTGCTAACAACTTTCTTTTTAGAAATTAATTAGATCATCAAACAACATATTGAAAAATTCTCGAAACAAAAGAAAATGTCAAATACAATAATATTTTTGCCTTCATATGATCTCGAGTTTTTTCAAGTCAAACTGTTCTAAAATAAACTCATTATTTACATATTTAAGAAACGTTTGTTTTTTTTTTCAAATGTTAAGTATCTGATTGATCAATATTGAAAACTAATGAACCATGAACGTTCTGCTACTTATTCAATAGAGTTTATGTTGAGTTAACCACGGGAATAGCTTAGACAACTGCTACTCATGACATCCGTACAGTTAAATTTGAGCGAAGTCATTTCACTATTAAGATACAGAGTGCATCATTCGTTTCGAATGACATAATAAAAGTCAATTCATCGTTCATTTGATTTTTATATGGCTTTTCACAGTTATGTTGTTATTTAATCCGTATAGAGCTGAAAGCTTACTAATTATGGATTATTTCTTTGAGAAATAAGGCATTTCGGGAAATGTTTTATGGTTCGATATCGACATTGGTGATAATTTTCAGATTGAAATAAAATCTTTCGATTTCAGGATCGTATCAGCATTGTTCTCACCCACACGGATGATCATAACAAAAAGCTGCAAGTTTCTATCGTTTATTGATAAGAAACTAATGTATAAATAAATAAATAAATAAAAACAATTTCTTCACTTTTTATTAACAATGACTCATAAAACTTTGCTACCATATAATTAAAACAAGTTTCATTGTTTTTCAAACTGATAGAAGGCTCTAGACAGTATTCTGAAATTGTCTCGATCGAATACTTTAATATTCGAAACAAATAGTTTCTATGAATGGTTCAAACAATGGCTCAACAGAGAATCAACAAGGTAATTAGAAAATGAATAGAAGAATCAATACTAAAATTATATTTTCCCTGAAGATTTCTTCTATATTTATTTACTATCAATATCAATCATTTAAATTTCATGAATACAACTGATCGTTGCATTTATATATTTATATTTCTTTTGCTTGTTTATGTGTTTTTTTTTTACTATTTACTAAAAATAACATTAACAACAAGTATTTATTAATGATTTGAAATCTTTAAGTGTTGTTCGTTTTAATGGTGTGCCTCTTAATGATTGTGATGTTGCTGAATCAATTCGAACTTCAACATAGTCACCCGATTGTAATATATCATTACTATTTAATAATTGCTTAGAAAATATTACTTTTGTATTATAATCATTTCTTCCAGCAACTTCATTATCTGGTGAACGTTTACTTGGTCCTTCAACAAGACATAATTGTATTTGACCTATATATGATTGATTAATTAAATGTGCATGATGTCGAAATAATTCATGAATTTCTAAATGTCGTCGAGATTTTATATCCAATGAAATATCATCATTTAAATGATAATGTGCTTTAGTTTTTTCACGCATTGAATATGGAAATGAATATATAAAATTATATCGTACACGATTAATAACATCGAGTGTATCATGATGATCATCTTCTGTTTCACTGCAAAAACCAGCAATAAAATCAGATGATAAGGCTATATCAGGTATAATCGAACGAATATGTTCGACTAATGATAAATAAGATTCTTTAGTATAACCACGACGCATTAATTCTAATACATAAATTAATATATTAGATTTAAATATTAAAATAAAGAAAAAAAAATACATAAGACATACCAAGCATACGTGTGCTACCACTTTGACATGGTAAATGTATTGATTTACAAATATTTGGACGATCACGCATTATCTAAAAATTAAAAAAATAATATGAAAAGAAAAAATATTCTAAACAAAAGTCTTAATCTAACAAACATATAGTAAATCATCAGGAAAATCTTTTGGATGTGGTGATGTAAAACGTATACGAAGTTCAGATGAAATATTTGATGCTTGTTCAAGTAAAGTTGCAAAACGAATAGAACCTTAAGGTTTGAAATACGATTAATTGAAATAATTATTTAATAAAAAAGGAAGTACAAAAAAAAATACCTTTTGTAGGATTTGTTTTATAATTTTCTCGAAACCCTCTTGATAATGTTTTTGTTGTATGTAATGATACATTCATTTCAGATTTATCACAATAACTATTAACATTTTGTCCAAGTAAAGTCACATCTTTTTAAAAGAATAAACGGTTCAAAATCAAAAAAGATATATAAATATATAAATGTTTTACCTTTTATTCCAAGATCGACTAAATAACGAAATTCATCAAGAATACTTGTCATAGGTCTAAAAAATGAAAACAATTTGATATTTTATTTTCCAAACGACAATCAATAGAATATATGAAATTATAGTTATTAGTCATTGAGAGAATTTCAATGATCTCGAATGAATATTAAGATTTATCGATATTCTATCTTAAAAAATCGAACTATTTACTAATATGAATGAGAAATAATTGAAACAATTATATTATTATTCGCTTTTTAGACAGTACAAATCGTTTTCATTCAATCAACACAGCGGTGGTTTTGGGCTTTAGCAAATACCCACGGAAAAATTCTTCCGAAAAAAACCGCGGTAATCTGAGGTTAACCGCTGTTTTGTTCCACATTTTGAAAAACCGCGAAAGTCAGACCTTTTATGCGGTTTTTGGAAACCGGCGAAAACCGCGGTTAGACCTGCAAAAACTCAGCTCGGACCGCGATTTTCCCGGTTCTCACCGCGGTATTTGCAAACCGCGGTTTTCGCAGGTTTCAAAAACCGCATAAAAGGTCTGACTTTCGCGGTTTTTTCTTGAAAATTTTTTCCGTGGGTAGACGGACTTTAGTAGAAGAGAACAAGGCGATCATAGTCACAAAATGTGTTATGAGATTAATTAGAGATTGTTTCGATTCATTTTTGAATGTTTTATGCTAGGATAAATTGAAAATTATTTTAGAATATTGGGGCGATCGTTTCAAGTGCCCTCTTTAAATCCGACATTGAATTAATTCAAATTATTAATAAGCATTGTTTTGAAAAATGAAGAACTAACCAACATACTTGGTGAGTCAAAATGATTAGGAGATCGAGTATTTTGTAAATATTTCAACACAGACTAATTCTATAAGGATGAAGTGTTTTTTTACCAAATGCGCCATTGGATGCTCTAACAGAATGTCAATGATTCATTTTCTTTGAATTGTTTTAATCAGTCTCTTACAATACTAAAACTGAAGCCCTATCAAATGATCAAATGTCTCCCTATTTTAAAAGAAACAAAAATGAAAATAACATTGATTTTTTAGATGTATTTCATCACTAACAAATCACAAGATCTTAAATAGTTATTTTTAAATATGTATCGTGACCTTCTTTAATATTATTACATGTACGAGTCTTTGGAACTATGCTAATCAAATTTTTTCAATGACAAAAGGGTGTGGATGTGGATGTAGGTCTTCTCTCTAATTATAGTTGCAACCATACACTATGCACACACATCCGACACATTACCATACACGTCTATCAATCCACAATCATAGCTCAGCAGTTTGTTATCTTGCTGTGCACTATTTCTTAATGAAAATGCATACTACTTAACACTACGGAATGCAGTAGCTAGTTAAAGAAATAAGGCTTTTTATAGAAGTTAATCAGATAAATTTAAGTCCAGGTCGAAATTTTGGTCTCTCTCAAGATTGTTATATTATGTCATTTCAACTTTTTTTTAATGAAGTATATCATTCAATGATTTTTTTGAAATAAAAAAAGAGGCTATTGTGTTATTATTGAAACCATTCAATAGAATATTTCACTATTACTGTTGTAGAAGATGTGATGATCTTTTTAACTTATCCGATATTAATCGAATATTTAAACAATTTGATAAACTATTTCCTTCTTTTTATTAAATACATATATATACTCAATTATACTAACCTACTTCGTTCTCGTCCACGTGTAAATGGTACAATACAAAATGTACACATATTATTACATCCACGCATAATTGATACAAATGCTCGTCGATTACTTGTATCAAAACGAAGTGGTGTTATATCAGCATATGTTTCTTCTAATGATAAAAGTGTATTAATACCTTTTTGATTAGACATTAAAAGTGTTTGATCAAGTAAATTAGGTAAAGAACGATATGCATCTGGACCACAAACAACATCAACAATTTTTTCACGTTCAATTAATTTTTCTTTTAAACGCTCAGCCATACAACCAAGTACACCGATTTGAAATGGTGGAGCATATGGTGAACGTGCTCGTTTTTTATGTCCAAGTGATTGAAGTTTTTTCCAAATTTTTTGTTCAGCACCTTCACTAATTAAACAAAGTTTTTTTATTTTTGTTTTATTTAAATAGAAAAAAAAAAGAAAGTTCTAGACACATACCGGATACTACATGTCATTAATCTAAAATACAGATTAAATCAATCATTAGATATTTTTTAATAATTTCAATATTTTCTTTTTAATATTTACAAAACAATATCAGCATCATCTTCATTATGAACACGTTCATAACCACCATGTTGATCCAAAAATGTATATGCTATATCAGTATCATTTTCATTCATTTGACAACCATATACATGAAAATAAACACGTCGTTTTGGATGTTTTGATGGATCAAATGGTTCATAATCATCAATATTGTTTTGTGTTAAATATGATGGAAGAGTTGGTTCATGTGGTATTTGATTAACTGTTTGTTCAATAAATGATTTTAATGAAGGACCTTGAGAAAGTTTTTCACGCCAAGCAGCAACTGATGATAAATATCGATAATGAGAAAATCGAGAAAACAACAATCGATGTAACATCTGCAAAAAAACATTAAGTAATATAAAAATCACAAAGACAAGAAAGAAAAAAAATTATTTATGAATCTTTTATTGGTGATGTAGTTCGTGTTGTTAAAAATGTTTTTTCAAATTTTTTCACTTGAGTTTCAAGTGAACGTGAATATGCATCTAAATGCATTATAGTTGATTCTAAATTAGACATAGCATCTTCAATTTCATTTAATTGTGTATGAGTTGATAACATTTTTGTAGCTGAAAGTACAAAACAAACACATTTTTACAAGTACATGAAAAAAATTCTAATCGAATATTTACAATTTGTATCATTCATTGTTCGAACTGAATTATTAACATGTTCTAATTTTCGACGCATTTGATTGTATTTATCTAATGCAGCAGTATTCATTTGACTCAAACAATCATAATCACTTGTCACCACTAGAAAGATAACGTTTAGAATAATAAATAATCTCTGAAATTTAGCACAAGTTGACTAACTATCAGGATGAAATACATTTTCTTAATCATTAGAATTCATCATTTCTCAATATTTTATTGCAGACAGTTAATGCCTATTCAAGATTTCAAACACAAGTCAAATCGAACCGAATTGTACTGGTTCGGTTCAGTTCAGTTCGTTTTCGGTCTCTGATTTCAAGTAATTATTCATTGCTAGTCTACAGAAAATTATTCCATGATTTATTTGTGTCAGATCTAAAAAAAAATGTCTTGAATCCTCGTCTTCTGATTTGTTTAGTTGACTACTATTACTTTTTTTTCAGTCATCTATCATGAAATATGTTCTGATCGATATATTTTATAGAATTATTTGCTTAAAACCATAGAATATTTAACTATAATCGTTAGTTCTGAATAGAACAACTTTTTTCTCGTAGTTTCGATAAATCTTCGAATTCTAGTCTCGTACATCTTTATTGCTTGCACATAACACACACGTTTTGATTTACCATAATTTATTTATATAAAGTCTGTGTTTGTTCTAAAAGTAATTTCTATGTATTCAATATACATTTATAAATTAATATAATTGTCATATTATATTCCGATTGATCTGATTGTAGTCTTTCTTCAATTATATTCGCGGTAGACTCAACTTTACACATGAAATCCTTTTATTATTATTATTATTTTCTATCAATGTTATTCTCTTTTTTTTTCTAAATAATACATCAGTACCCAATGACACCATTAACTCTTCATATAGATAAATTCAGACAGAACTGTCATTCATTTCTTTCGTCTGTTTATATGTATTTGTGTATACACTTATCTGCACTCAGTCGTTTTCCATGTGTGATAATTGGTGAAAGCAATGTAACACCTATTACATCATTTTTCTTCTTTTTCAACATGTGACAGGCATCAAATATTATATTTATTAATTTTTACAAGATTTAAATGAATAGTTAATACTCATAATAAAGAGTGTTATTCCCTGGATGTATGGCAATCTATTATATAGAGATGCTTAGAGACGAAGTTTTTTTTGAAATATAGTTTTTAACATATAATGAATTTATTATTATGAAAAAATTTCCAAGTAGAAAATAGAAAGTTTAAGATTAAACAAGCCATGAAAAATACAGATTGCAAATATGTAAAGAGCTTTTTTTAATTACTAACAAGTAAATGTCATAATAAAGAAACATTTTCGTGTTCATTTCCTAATCCGGAAATTAAAAATGCATCGTTTTAGAAATTTTCAAGTGCTTATTATATAGAAAAAGAAGATTTTCATCTATGATTGATGTGCTTCCTAACACTTCTTCGGTCTTTTTTTTCTTTCATAATAAATCATTCAACTCTTCAAAGCTTTATTATCATAATCCCCTATTTTATAGAAATCGGCTTATTTATTTATATCTTTTATTCTCATGGTTCATCAAATTGTATGAACAATGGATTGAGGTAGATAATTTAGAAAGCGGAAATTATGTTCTAAGAGTCAGATGTTGACGAATGTTCTATTATAAAGCCTAACGAAAATCCTGTATAGAATTATTGTCTTTTATGATAGACAACTACTCATGATCAATTTACATTCTTATAGCTATATAATTTATGCATAAGAAGATTTCTAGATAATTCCATAAGCTCATATTCAAGACAAAAAGTCTTTCATTCAACGCATCTTATAAATCAAGATCTTTTTCTTTTTTCTCGTATCACTTATCAAATATTCAATTTATATGAATAAAATTTTCAAGTACACCATGCAATTAAAAATATTATTTATAAAGATGAGTAGTTCATCAGTATCAAAAGTGGCAATCAAACATGAAGTACTATTTGTTTTTGAAGTACTTTTTATATGAAGCAATTACTTCTTCTTTTCTATCTCTTATTGATGCACCAGCAATTAAATAGAATAGAAAAACTAGAAAATCATCCTAGCAAAAGAAACAAAAAAACAAAGACAAATAGAACATACATTTAATCTCTGAACGAAAATAATCATCAGCAGTCGAAAGAAATTGTTGAGCAATTTTTTCCGATGAATCATCTTGTTGTTGTGGTGAATTAGATGGATTTGATGTTGCCATAATATATCTATAAGATATTTAAATATTTTTTATCATTTTGATTTCTTTTTATTTGTTGTATTAATCACAATAAATAATAGAATACAGTTCAAATAAGAAGGGTTTTTAAAAGAAGGCGAGCTATGCATTACAAGTGCAAAAAGAAAATAAATAAATAAATAAATGACAATAGGGACGAAAAAACGACAACATATATCTGAATATATTTCGAGATTGAATTCGCACGACAAACAGGCTTTTCTTCTTTTATTCAGAAGTAGTATTATTCGTTGTTGGCGTAGGTGTTGGTAGAACTTTTTTATTTGTTCGTTCGAACATTTCACGTTCATATTCTCGAACTTGATCCAAAGTCATACCATACCTAACAAAACAAAATGAAATATATATATATATATTATTAAATTAATTTATTAAATTCAATTATTACCATTCATCCATCCATGTAAATGCTTGTCGATGTGCAAGTATAAGAATATCACGTACAGCCTAAAGAAATATATAAATATATATTCTTAAAATGAGAATAAATAGCGTACACGTTGAGTAAAATCTTCAACACGTGTTTGAAATCCCCAAACTTCAAAACGTACTCGAATAATTTTATATGCACACATTATTGGTTTAGTATATTCCTGAAAAAAGAAAATATTTTTTTTTTTACATAAATAAAAAAATATGGAAAATTTTTCTTATGACAATTTACTCTCCAATTAGCCGTTAATGGACCACGACCTGTTTTTTCTGATTTGAATTTACATGGATCTTCACTTTCCTTATATTTATAAGATGGTACTTGTTCGATTGCAATGTCCAGAAATTCTAATTTTCGAGCAGATAATTCATCGGGTGATAGTTGATGACACTTTAAAATTCATATTAAATATTAAATAATATTAAATAAAATACAAAAAACAACAATTAACTAAATACATTTTCTGTAGTTCCGTTATTATCTTCATATCGTGTTTCGACAACAATTGAAAAGCGTGGTAAAAATGAACACTAAATTAAAGAAAAAGATCACATGTTTTGTTAATCAAAATAAAATTTCAAGAAAAAACTGAACAGTAGAAAAGAAAATAACACAGCACTACAACAATGAAAAAAGCAAAAGTTTCGTTTAAATTTCTTGTTTCATTTTTATGAATACAATTACACAAAAATAAGATATTAGTTCATTTCTTATGTTCAAACACAACATTGCAAAAAAGCGAGGCATTAACATGGAACAACCACTTACGGTATACTCTACAGAAGAAAATAATTATAGCAATCCCTTATTCATTTATATCTTCACTAGAATTAAATCATATATAAAACATACCAGTTATTGTATACGGATAAAAATTGCTTGCTTTTTCAGTTATATAAAATACGTTTGGAATTAGGGAACGCATCCAATTCGGTAAACGACTATAGAGTAGATCAACAGATAGAATAAATAAAGAAAAAGATTATCGATTTAATTTAGAAGAACCTTGATAGATATATTCTTTTTTCTGTCAATTGACCAACTAAACCATCTTCATTAGTGATTGGCTCATTTCTTACAACTTCAACACCATCATCTTTACTTGATTCAACTTCACAATGTTTACATATCATATAAAGTTGTCCAATATGATACTACGAGAAACAAAAAAAGAAATAAAATATCTAATTATATAATAAAAAATTTTTAAATTTTACTTCTTCAACTGTAAATGGTAGACATATTCGGTATTCATGTAATAACATTTTGCATATGGCTAGTGATCTGACACTCTGGAAAGAATTTTTCCGTTCTTTTCTCCTTAAAATGAAAAACACGAGAATGTTGCTGATTGAGTCATCTGAATCTAGACGATTCACCAACCAATGAGAAGCGAGACATTTTCCATTTACTGACCTCTTTTGTTTTTTCCTTATAAATAATAATGATTTTTTCCTTTTTAATTATAAAAACATCACTAAATCAATAATGAAAACAAAAAGCAAATAAATCATTCCTGGAAAAAAAGATGTAAACACTTCTTTTATTTTAATTCTATTAATAATTATTTATCATAAACTCTCTGTCTTCTCCAAAAGAAAAATTTCGTTTTGTCGATCATTTTTTTAATCATATTATGTTTCCCATAGAGATAATCTCATGCATGTCAAATTCTCATGTTAATTGCATGAGACACATTTGGTATTAGTGAAGCATTGTCTTTTTGTTTTCTTTATAAAAACATTTCCGAATAAAAATTGATGAGAGGATACGTCTATGTATTACCCTTGTTCATTTAAATTTTCTTCATATGTGAGTTATTTTCTGATGATCACAACTACTAAATATATACCATTAATAATAAATATATGTGTTGTTACTTAAATTAGCTCATGAATAACGTACATCATACATAACAAAACGATTTCATAAATGAAAACCTTGAAACGCATGCAGATAATAATATATATTTATGAAGACAGTTGAAAATAATTACAAGGATGAAAAGAAATTGATAGAAACACTCATATTGTGTTGGACCTGTTTGAAAATTGATACTTTTTATTCTAATGATGTTGACATTATATTAAGAATTACAATACTTCAATTATAAATCCAGTAGATATGTTGAAAATTTCTAAAACTTGTCTTAAATGTCATGACTAAAGAAAAAGAAACTGTAAACCATTGCGTTATTATCAGATTATATTTTTTATCTAATGAAGAAATCATTTGGGTTAAAATATTCATTAATTTTGATATAGAATTATAATTGTTCAAGCTATTGAAACGATCACGACATTGGACTAAAGAACATCTTAGATGATCAATGATTTAATAAGAAATGAATCGACTTCATTTACTTCATACTCTATCATTCAACTTATTTATGTGGGAAAATCTATTTATAAATAATGCCTTCAAAATCACAATAAAATATATGAATGACTAAACACGCAACGTTATCTTAATTAAGAGTAAAGCCATGTGAATTAATTTTATTCATTGAGTTTTTAGACTACATCGATCTCTTATAATTAATAATCAAAAAGAATTCACTTTTCTTTTCTTCTCGAATAAAAAAAACTACTTCACAAGAAATTCAATGTTCTCTTAAGCAACTTTCTTTCACCAAAAATGACTACTTAATGTCATGTACAAGTTACACGCCAACAACATCTTACAAAAGAATGCGCAATTCAATTTTGCTTTCCAGCACATTGTTTTCTCTCTTTTAACAATACTTAAACATTTCCATATGAGAAGAGACGCAAAAACGTTGACATACAATTAACCTATTTCAAAGAAAGCAAATACAAAGTTATTAACCGATAGCAAAGTCATGGATAACAGAGGTTATAAACCTAGAAGCTTTGGTTTTACAAGAGAAGTTAAAAGATATCATACACGACGAATTCAACCAATTAACGATGAAGATGATATAGTATCAACGAATACCGTTGAACGATATTCACCAACAAATATAGCTGAATCATATTCATCAACAAATGCAGTAAGTCAATTTATAGAGAAAACAACAAAACAATATAACGAAAAAAAAAAATCTCGTTATAAAACAATAATAATTACTACTATTTTTATTTTATTCTAGCGACTGCAATCAAATGATTCATTACTTGAAACAAATCAAGATTATACACAACAAAAGAAAGTTTCATATGATGATGACACGTAAGATGATTGAATTTTGTTTTTTGTTTGAAAAGTTTTAAATATTTCTAATCTTAGACCTGCTTTATCAACTACCTCTATAACAGGCTTGTTTATTGCTGGTGGCATACTTATAGGTATTACTATTTTGATTGTAGTACCAACTGTAGTTGGAATTATTGTTACACGAAATCCTACAGGTATAAAACTATAAATGAATACAATTTTTTTTATATAAAAAACAAGAATCATTTACTAATTATCTGTTGAGTTATTCTACTATACATTACTTGTATAATCCATAGTTGATAGAGTTTTATTCAGAAAAATTCATTGTAATTTCTTGATTAGGAGATGTTGAGATAAGAATAAATATCAATATTTTTTGTTTCTTTAGTGATAGATGGTACTACATCATCGACAATTGCTCCTACAGTTATTACGGCTTATTGGAGTTTCGATAATGATGCAAATGATTTATATGCAACTTACAATGGTACTCTTGTAAATGGTGCAACATTTTCAAACAGCACTTATTTTGATTATGGTTATAATTTAGCATTAAATAATTCATTGAATCAATCTGTTACTATTACAAGTCCATTCTTTAATTTATCTTATACAAGTTTTACTGTTGAAGCATGGATTTATGGTTATACACTTACAGGTGATCAACCAATATTTTCTCAATGTCAATGTAATTCATGTCAAGATCAATGTCTTTATTTAATTATTCGAAGTCATAAAATGTATATGGGTTTTATGTTAGATGATGTGATTGGTTCAACATCATTATCGACTAATACATGGTATCATGTTGCATATGTATATGATTATTCAAGTCAAACACAATCAATTTATTTACAAGGTGTTCTTGATGGTACACAAACATCAGCTGGTCCTTATCAAGGTCAAAATGGATCAATATTTATAGGATCATCAGTTTTATCTTCAAATTCATTTTATGGTTATATTGATAATTTGAAATTAACAACAAGAGCTAAATCATCTAGTGAAATTCTTACTGATGCTTCATTAGTTACTTATTTCTCATTTGATGGTTCAACATTAACACAAGATATGGGGCCTAATCAATTGAATGGTACAATATCAAATGCTGCTGCAGTTAGTGGAAAAGTTGGTCAAGGTTTAGCTTTTAGTGGGTCAACATCGTCTTACTTTCAAGCATCAGGATTTTATCAATTAGGTCAGTCAAACAAACCATTTTCATTTTCCATGTGGATATATCCATACTCAATTACTGGTGGAGTATTAATTCAGAAAACAATATTGCAAAGTGCCAGTGGTGGTTGGTGTTATACTCTGATGGGTATTACGTCTTTCGGCCAAATTGTAATGATCATTTACGATTCTTTTGTACCAACAATTGTTGGTCCCTTTTTAACAGTTCGTACGTGGACTCATCTTGGTTATACATATAGTACAACAAATGGTCTTCGAATGTACATCAATGGCCAGTTATCTGGTACTACTGGACCAGTATCATGGTCGTCATCGTCTAGGATTGACTGGCTCAGTATTGGCTGTTATGTACCCAGTTATTGTGGACCAGGTGTAATAAGTGCTGTTCCTTATTTAGGTGCCATTGATGAGTTTTATGTCTATCGCCGAGAACTGAGTGCTAGTGAAATACTTGCTTTAGCCAATCCATAAAATGTCATCCTTTTGTGTTTTTTTAATAAAATAAATATTTTACAGTTTTGTACAAAATATATCAACTAATGCTCATATTCATCTCTAACATGCATCTTAGAAATATTTATCTGTTCAATAACAAAACAATCATTGCGGCTGATAAAGAAAGAGAGAGAATAAATAATTTTTATGATGATTATAGTTTCGTATGGATTTTTAACTAGTATTATATCATACAAACAAATGTTTTCAACTCAGATCTGATTTCAACCGATCTTCTTTGCATTCAAATCCATTTTCATTTTATTTTTTATCTAAAACGATATTGGTGGATCTTGTTTGTTCTAGAGATCTATATTAAACAAAATTTTTCTTTATACATTTTATTTTATTCTGAAGTTCTTTTTGTGAATAACACAATAAAAGTCGTAATGTAATATGGAGTCATGATTAATAGGTTAAGGATTAGCTAGAGAATAAACATCAGTAGCCGATAGTTCTCGTCGAAACACATAAAATTCATCAATAATTCCGAAAAAAGCACCACCAGATATAGGACTTGGTGTACATCCAATAATATTATGACCGATTGTTAACCAATCAATAATACCACTTGATGAAAAACTCATGGATCCAGTTGCAGCATACTGCACACCATTAATATACATTATCTGACCATTAGTAAAACTATATGTATAAACAATATGAGTCCACTGCAAAGCAGATATAAATGGACCAGTAATCTGTCGACCACCTCCATTTGTATAGAAAGAAATTTGACCAGCATATGTTAATCCCATCATATCTTGACACCAACCACCACTGTTATATTGAAATGCAGATTTATGAATCAATGTGCCACCTGCAACAGAATATGGATAAATCCATAGAGCAAATGAAAATGATTGTGATGATCGACCTAATTGATAAAATCCATATATTTGAAGATAAGATGATAATCCACTAAAAGCTAAACCATTGCCAACTTTTCCAATAACTGCAACAGCATTTGATATTGAACCATTCATTTGATTTGGTCCCATATCCTGTGTTAATGATGAACCATCAAATGGAAAATAAACAACAACTGAAGCATCAGTAAGAATTTCACTAGATGATTTAGCTCTTGTTGTTAATTTCAAATTATCAATATAACCATAAAATGAACTAGAAGATAAATTTGATATTCCTATATTTAGTGATCCATTTTGACCTTGATAAGGACTTGCTGATGTTTTTGTACCATCAAGAACACCTTGTAAATAAATTGATTGTGTTCGACGTGAATAATCATATACATATGCAACATGATACCATGTATTAGTTGATAATGATGTTGCACCTACAAGATCATTTAACATAAAACCCATATACATTTTATAATTTCGAATAATTAAATAAAGACATTGACTTTGACATGAACTACATTGACATTGAGAAAATATAGATCTATCACCTGTAAGTGCAACACCATAAATCCATGCTTCAACAGTGAAACTTGTATAAGATAAATTAAAGAATGGACTTGTAATAGTAACAGATTGATATGATGAATCATTTAATGCTAAATTATAACCATAACCAAAATAAGTACTGTTTGAAAATGTTGCACCATTTACAAGAGTACCATTGTAAGTTGCATATAAATCATTTGCATCATTATCGAAACTCCAATAAGCACTATAAACTGTAGTAGCAGTAGTTGTTGTTGTTGAATTATTCAATACTAAAAAAAACATAAGAATGTTTATCTAATGGAATAATGAATAAAAAATAAGCTTTATTTTACCTGTTGGATTTCTTGTTAGAACTATGCCAAGAATACTTGATGTTACAATGATAATAACTAAAACTAATAGAATACCACCAGCAATGAATAAACCATTGAAAGATGTGTAGAAAGAAGATCTAATATTCAAATGATAGAATAAACTAATGATATTGTTAGAAAAAGATTTAATCTTACTGATTTTTTCCTTTTGATGGTTGTCGATGAAAATCTTGTTTTCGAACTAGTTCAAGATCAGATGCAGAATTCTATACATGTATACATTTGATAAAAAGTATACAAAATAAAATCTTCTAACATACCACATTTCGATGTGTTGATAATCTATCATCCTGATAATCATATGCATCTTCATTGTTTTCATAAACATCTCCCCTTTCTAGATATACAACTTGTGGTTGTCTAGTAGTTACAAATTTGGTCGTTGTACTCATACTTTTGTTAAGAAAATTATATAATGGTAACTATTGTTGTTTTATGTCTGCATATTTCATTCGAACAACGTGAGCATTTCTGTGTTCCATTTTTCCTTCGACAGTGCAACGGCATTATGCATGCTAACATTGTTGTTGTTGACATTCAAATGGATGTCATGCATAATGCTTTAATGTAAGCATACGACGTTTTCAACAATTGCTTTCATTCTTCAACTAATCAAATATGCGCCATGTTTACTTCGACATTCAGTACTTGAAAACATTTGAGTCGTCAGGAACGAAGGAGAAGGAAAATGTTATGTTTTTCTTAATTTTTTTTGCATTTTATAAAAAATGAATAGTCAATTATTAATATTCAGGCTAAGTGAATACACTTGAATAGGTAAAATATGTTGTAGTTGTGTTGTTGTTTGATAAGAATCACCTAGTGAACAAGTAAAACTAGAACGTATATGCGTTGTTACACGATGATGAAACATGCATTGGTTGTTGTCGACGAAAATGTTCCATTATACTTTGATGGCGATAATGAATAAAATTTTTTATATAAATATATATTATAAATATCAATGGAAGACAATAATCAATGCAATACATGAAAGGAAACTTAAAAAGTTTTTAAGAGTTATTTGTGAAAAACATACGCCAGGATGATAAACACTTTGTTTCAGTAAAAAAAATAGGTACAATAAAACTGATTGATATAATCTATTGAATTATAATAAGACGAGTAGTAAATTAATGAGAACGTAATGAACTATTTTTCGCATAGGTTGTGCAAGAAAGACGAATGAATGCTTGACCTCTATTTTTTATAAAATAAAGAATGAATATATATTAACTACTTGGCAATATTTTGTTGTTTTTGTAACCTGAGAAGTATCTGATGGAGAAAAACGCATAATTTATGAACCATAATGAATGATACATAGTACTAACAGTTATATCATCTCAAAAAATACAAGAAGAATCTGGTTGTCGTTAATCTCCATAAATTATTTTATCAGCGGCATAGTAGATAATAATGATAATAATAAGATTTAACAAATTAAGCAGAAAATCTGCTAAATATCAATTGTGTGCAAATAGATTACCTAATAAACGAAGTTTTAGGATTCTTTTTTATGGGTACAGCATATAGTAACTATATAAAGAAATGTAGCTAACATTCCAACAAAACTGAAGATCAATGAAAGAGCATTGTTTGTTAATGTAAGATACATAATGATAGAGAGAATTTATTGCTAGCTAAAGAGTTAAATAAGTAGATTGATTTGTTTTATGTTAAATGTAACAAGAGAAGGAAGAGAAGAAAAACAAATGATCTGGTGTCTCTAATTCCCATACATAGACTTATCTTATACAGTCTCACGCGATGTGCTTCAAAAATACCAAACAATTGAAAACTTTTTTATTGAATTGTGAGACGAGTTGTTTACTTTGCCTATTGGAACGTTTCTATTATCATCCGTTGACTAAGAATATCTTACTTTATCTATCAAATCGTTTTGGATTCTTCATTAAAAAATTTAAACATAGGATTTTCGCCCATTATTCGTCAGCTTTAGAAGGATAGTTTTTCTGAAATGTACGTATGTATTGTATCGTGTCATGAATCATTTTTCTTCCTTTTTTTTAAATTATACTAAATATTGCACAAAATATAGTCTAACATTGCATCGTTTCAAAAACTTATTTATTGAGAAATCTTTCAGTTTATAAATTGTATGTTACAAGAAAAATATCAAGGTGTGACATCATAATGAAAGCTATATAAATTTCAATCCTTAGTGATTAGCTAATGAAACGATTGCATTGATGGTCAATGATTGATAATATGCGTTAATAGCACCGACTGCTCCTTGAAAATAATTATTTATGATGGAAGTTATTGTACAACCAACAACACCTCATTCTACGGTTAATTAGTCAATCCGCTGCTAGTCTGGCAAGAATAAGCACGGGTTCTATCATATATTATCCCGTTAATGTACATAATTAAACAGTTTTTTTTGACCATATGTTTAACCAACATGCATCTATTCATTGAGTCATATAAATGAACCGACACTTAGTGAAATACTCGATGTGATATAACCGATTTATCATACGTAGCTGAGCCCGACTATTTGACTACAAGAGATATCACTGTTACTATACCTTGATTTTTCTCGTAGATTGATTGCCACTTGGACTGAATATGGATAGAACCATATGGTGGATGAAAAGAGCTTGTTGTGATGGTAAAATGAAAAAATCTATCAGCTTTGAAAATAAGATGGTAATTCACGAAAAACTAGACTTTTTCTGAAACGAAAGCAGTATCCAAAAGTGAAGCACATAATATGTTTAGTCTCATATCTTGTACGAATGTTGAACTATTAAATAAAAAAAACTTACTAATGTAGCATCATCCAATATATCAACATCTCATTTATTCCTTGTAGCCATCATTAATCAGGATCAACTGGTGCTTTCGTTTCATCAAGCACATCTTGTGAATAGACTAATTGTGTCTAACTTGATTAGTCGTAAAACTTACACATATATATATGTATGTTATATGATTTTGAGTTCTTAAATCGCGATATTGATGAAAATAAATAATGCATGCACCTTGAGGAAATATAATTTGTGTCTGTCAATATAGTACTATAGACTCCATACTTCCAGTATAAAACTTAATATAAGATAGATTTCAAGAATAGAAACACTACGTTAACATGTTGATTGCTTTATCTGTGCTGCCATGTTAATTGTTTGGTGATGTACACGGCATTAAACAAGAAGCAACCATAATCAAAAGATGACTAACTTGCATACTATTTATTTCATATACGTATGAAAAAGTTTGATGTTTTTCTATCTCATACCAGCTATTTGTTGAATTAGGATCCATTTTTATTTTGTCATTGATACACTGAAGTTTGAAATTTATATCGATTATCATCAAACATGATCAATATCACTCTCATTGGTAGTTGATAGATATTTACGTGTGAGCACGTCATATAACATATCTAATATTGAATAATGCAAAACTATGTGATATTTTTGTCAGAAACTATCGATAAATGATATTTTCTCTTTTATTATTATTTTTTTCATTTGATATCCAGCTATTTTTGTTCTTATGAGTCGAAAACACATAATTAGCATGCGTTTATTTAACATTCAATAGATTAATTTGCTTTTCTAATTCAAATTTTGCTCTTCAAAAAGGAAATTACTTTCTTATTAAACCTTGAACTATGTAAACAAATGAGTAAATCTATGCTTCGTAATGTCAATAATGACAATTTGATTATTTTTCCTTAGAATGATTCATTATTGATAAACAAATTGAGTCAACATAACACTAAGCTCTTTCGAATCTCTACTGATGTCAAGGCATAGATATACTTTTTGTTTTATAAGAAAAACCATAGATTCAATAACTGGCGCATCAGACATCTCTTATATTGATCGTAACTACTGATTTAATTGCAGTCATAATCAATAAGAATCGAGATCGATCGTTTACATATATTATCATATGTTTATGCCACAAACTAGAGCAATATGAATGTAAAAGATGTTCGACTTTCAATTGACTTGTTAGCTTCGCTATCAACATTTTTCGTTCAATAGACTGAATGTTCCTGATAACGATGAGAAAAAATTCATTTGTCTTGCTTCATGCCATTCATAACCATTTAACATTTGATTAAAAACATTTTTATATATAAATTATTCTTAGACGTTGCTCTTTCGAGTGATATGTCCACAACCTTTCTCCATCATATATCAAGTAAGAAATCAACGATCTACGATAATAAATAGCGTTTGTCTTGATTAGAGACTGTTTCCTCAATGATGATGGTGAACTAATTTTCGTCCCTAACTAAAAGACTAACAAAATAAAAGCAAAAACTTACTTTTGAAGAAATGTTTTTCCCATCTCTTTCAAGAAATAGAAAAAGAATCTCTCGAGTAATTTTGTACAGTGTTTTAAGCTCTATCATAATTCAGAGGTTCATGAGAAATGTATTTCGACATAATAAGATACATAACTTGAAAACAGAATATCTAATATCGATACAAAAACTGCCCCCTATAACCACCAACCAAAATTCGTATACCACTCTGCATACATGAAAAACCGATTTCCACTTTAATAGCCCAATGGACTCTGAGGATTTATCACAAGTGTATTTTTTTTTGTTTAATAAAACGATAGAGGAAATACGTCGTCCGTAGTCATTCATATGTTATCAATTATGGCAGATCAAACGAAGGCTTGTGCATACTTTTACAGCCTCTAAAAACCTGAATCTATAAGAGAAAAACATCTATGGCGTGTGTTTATTCATGTCATTCATTCAAAACTAGCTCTACCCATTCTACACCCGGGACCCACACATAGATCAACGCTACTAGCTACTTAAATAGATACAACATGAAAAGAAGAAAGGAATGATCATAAACGTGAAAGAATGACACTGAAGAAAGACAAGAAAACGCATTCTTCTGTCAGAAGTCGTCTCCTCTGATATAACGTGAAACTAATTTCATAAACAAATACCGACTGGTAGAAAAAGAAATACAGGGCATGAATTCACTTATTCAAAGAGTTGCATCGCTTGTTATTTCACACAATCTTCAAGATTCTCTACGGTAGTAAACTTTAAAGAAAGTCCAAAAGGTAATAATACCTAACATTTTCAGAAAAATATTTTTTTCTGATTCCATCATCATCAGTAAATCCTGGATAAAATCGTGATAAAGCGTCATAATATCCATCAACCACACCGTTTTCGAAAGTAGGCAACAAGGACTATTCAACCATATAAAAATCTCATAATCAATTTTTTTTGACGAAAATTGAGATTTTTGAAAAGAGAGATCTTGAAAACAATCATTTACGGATCTCTTCTCGTTTCAAACAAACTTTATACTACCAATAGAAAGGTGAAAGTATAGGTATTGGACTTCTCTATTCATAAAACTGCTCTCACACACATCCAGCTTGGAAGGTTACCATTGCCGACTTAATGAAAATATTAACACCTCATATCCAAACTTATATGCAGTCATTGATAGATTAAAGAAACATTATGTGTTCAAACATGAACACGATGAAAAACTTGACAATAATACGAACAAGTCTCCATACAATAAAAAATTTATTTTTCGGAATCAACCAATTCCTGATTTAATGAAACGATATGGAAAACATTGTTTATCAATAGATGAATATTTTAATAACAATAGTAAAAAAATTTATTAATATTTTCTTGCCATTATCTTACTGAATTATTAAATTATATCCTCATTTCTGTTATAACAATGACTTTCTTTAAAACAAAAATTGTATTTAGTTTTCATCATAAAGTACTATTGAATAAAAAGCATTGATGAAGCAGCAAAAACTAATTAATTAGTCTTCTTTTTTCGATAAAACGACACTAAACCCTAATTGAAGTTTTAATTCAAAAGTTAACTAGTCTCCTTTTCAATGGTAACTGACTCTTAAAGCCAACTTCGACATATATTTATATATATACATTTCATGATGTATGAATCATAAGTAGTTTTGTATTTTTTTTTCGTTTCTATCATTATTTCTTTCTTCAAATATGTCACGAGTTTATTTTGCTATATCCATATCTATATATATGTATATATATTTGATTTAAATAGTTAAATCATTTTTCTATTTGTACTAGAATCGATCTATTCGAACTGAACAACCATAATGTCATCATCATTAACTTATTTTAATAAAGATACATTTCTTGATGGTACAGGTCGAGGTAAATTATCTCGACAAGTTAAATTTACATTAGAATCAAATATAGAAACACCATGTCCACCATCATTATCGATAAGTAAAGATAAAACTAGTAGAAAAAAACATCATCATATTCCTGAAATAGTTGCTATTGATGTAAAACTTCCGTTACCACCTAATATGGAACATACTAAACCTATATTTATACCATGTGATCAATTTCCATCTAATTATATATCTCCAACAAGTTTATCTATATTACATTGGTCAAAATATCACGGTCGAAATGTTTCATTTTATTTAAAAGAACTTGGTTATTTTTCAACAGCTGATCGTTCAGATGCAAATCGTTGTCGAGAAGATTTTCGTTATTTAAAACAACTTATTTATGATATTAATGATATAAGACAATTAAAACAAATGAAAATTGAATTTGATCTTAATATTGGTTCAGCTTATTTAAATCCAACTGAACCATCAACATCACTTGATGCTTTACTTTGGTGGATTAGTAAACATAAAAAAAGTTTATTAGATAATAAAGGACGGTATAGTATTTATTTGTGACTTCAAACAAAAACAATAAATTATAGTTATATTTTTTCTCTCTTATTCTTTAAAGATTTACATTTGATTTTGTTGCTTGGCGTGGAACAATAAGAAAAATTATGTCATCATTATTTAATAATGATACTGATTGGCGTATTGGTGTTATTCGTTATCGTGGTGCTTACTTTCTATATGTATTTCATACAGAAACAGAATTAAATATTGAATTTGGTCAAACACCTATGGAAAGACGAATGTGTTATTGGGGACATAAATTTGAAGATTATCTTTGTTCAGGTATGTTATATAAATATTAGTATAAGAATTTCTTTGACAGAAATTTTTCCTTAAAAAAAAACCACTTAGAACACAAAATTCTAAATTCAACAGACTATAGGTACACTTTTTCATAAAACAAAATATAATTGACGATAGAATTTGTATTAAAGTATATGTAATGAAAAATGAGTTTGATAAGGTTTATAGCAAAGTTTAACTTCGTTATCTTTAATATTCGTTAATTCTTGGTATGTTTTTCTTCGCTCATACAGACGGTCATATTATTATAAGTTGACAAAATTAATAATTGTAGATATGAATGTTTTATATTATAAAACAAGCAGTTGGTCATCAAAAATTGACTGAAAAACAGAGATAAAATTTAGGAGAATGATTATCGTTTCTTTACTGATACATCTCTATGCAGAAAATTTACTGAAGCCCTCCAATGATAAACTGTTGGATCTATTGATATAATACTTCTTACGTCTAAAGAAAAAGAATTTTCGATGATTGTTATTATCAGCTCTACCGAGTGTTAGAGTTATCTTGTGCCTAATAAGAGAACCACTTGAATTGAACGATGGTTTTTTTGAAGCCTATTGAGAATCATTTTATTGAATACTTAGTTCAGTTTTAGACACATACTGAAAAATCAAAAAACAAAATTTGTATGTGAAATTTGCTCATATAGGTGTCCGAGACCCGTAGAATATACTAAAGTTTTCAGTCGAAACGAATAGTATTTTGTTGAGATATCGAATTTCCACAAATGTAATCGTTTACCATAGGCATTTAGTGGAAATTTCAGAAGTTCAACAAAAGATTATTCTTCTCGGCTGAAACTTTCAGGATAGCCTATAGGTCATTACATGTATTCATGGACAATATTTTACTTTACTTTTTTTCCTGTTTACACCTAAACGTGCTTCGAGAATTTAGTAAAACGATCATAACGGAACTTCAAAGACCTATGGAGACAAAGCCTTTTATACTTTTGCTATTCTCACTAAGGCGTCCTTATAAGACCAATATGTGGGCAAACGGTAGGTATCGACTGAATTGGTCCCATCGTAAGCCAGATAGTTTCAATCACATAAAAAAGCATAACTTGCTCAAGTAAAATTTCATCACTTTTTGTGTCGAAAGCAAATAATAATTTATTATAACTTAAAATCATCGAAGCATAAATGAATGATTTATATATGAATTTGTTTTCTTTTTATTTGCTTAGAAACACCTCCATTATTTCCATCTCCGAAGAAACTTTTTTCACTCGTAAATTCAGCTACATTAGGTGTACATACAATTCTATATGGTAGTGAAATTGATGCATGTACACGAGACTCAATTCTTACTGATGATAATAATACAAAAACAACAAGTAATCTTAATAATGATATTGATTCAAGTAAAATACATAAGAAAAAACGAACATATGTTGAAATAAAAGTTGTTTATGCACAAAATATGCTTGAATTACATACAACAACGTAAGAAATAATGAAATAAATAATATGAGAATATTAATTCGATTGTATTTAGTGCTCGAAAATATGGAAAATGGTGGTCACAATGTTTTCTAACTGGCATTGAACAAATTCTATTAGGTTTTCGTGATGATTATGGAATTGTTCGTCAAATTCAACCATTACTTATTAAAGATATTGAAACTCGGGCTGTAAAATTTTATTTTTAATATAGATATATTTAAAAATTCTCAAATGAATATATTTTCTTTATAGCGTACATGGAGTTCAAGTTCGTTTTTAGCATTTCTCAATGAATTTTGTGCATTTGTTCGCAAGACGATAACAAAAGATTATTTCGAAGATGGAAAGTTAGTATCTGATAATTATAATGATTATTTAATCGGTGTTTTTGTTTTTTTTCTATTTAAGAATGGTCTATCTTTTCTATTTTTCTCCACAAGAGAAAAAAATTAAATGGCGTACTACAACTGAATCTACATATCAGTTTTTACCCGATTGGTTTACTTCACAAGATTTTTCATCATCAGAAGTAATATCACCATTGGCACATTAATAATGAACAGTATATTTTTTTGTCATCTGTTGTTTTGTTAGATGTTATTCTTTCTTTTTTTTCCCGTTGGTGTATTTCTCTTTATCTGAAGTCTATTTAAAAAAAAACTTTTGAAATAAAAACTAATTGACGAATATTTACTAATAGTTTTCAAATATACAGTTCAATCAAGAGGAATATAGAAAATGAAAATTACATATGCAAACAACACTTGACAATAAAACTAATATTAAATGAATTTCGACAGAAGATTACAGTTACAACCATTGTGGTCATGAAATTTTTCATTCATTCTAAATCATATTAAAGTCCTACATAAATAATTTTGTATTTTACAGCGAAATTCATATTATTCTGAAGACTAGAATCCTACAATTCAATCAGGTGTCGGACACTTCACTTAATCTGCTGTTTGAGTTCGCCTACAAACTGCTGTGATGATTTCGATTTGGAGCATGCAAAAAAATTGTTTCATCGGATTCGATTATAATTTCTTACGTTGGAACTGCATGCATCTCTGCAAGCACTCAATAGCTTCATGTTGTATGATTTTTTTTTCATTCGTACATCTATGCGTAAAGAAAGAAACAAACGTGCGTTGTAATTAACGATTTCAAGGATGAATAGTAATAATTCTTGTGTTTTTTTTCATTTTCTGAATGATCTCCAAGAAGCTAACTTTAAATTTTTACAAGTAAATTCTTTTTCTTTGTTCTTCAATATGAGTCTTATAATGTTTATTATAACCCATAAAAGACAAAATCATAACAAAAAATTAAAATGAATCAACACAAATAAAATTATATGTTGGATAAATCCGTCATAATAAATAATGTTCAAATAAATTTAATCTTTGATATTATTGATTAAAGCATCAACTTGTTCTTCAACACTATCAAAAATATTTGGTCGATGTGGTTTCCAACCTAATTTTCTAACTCTTTCAGCTTTTGAATTTGATTGACTACCTACTAAATACCAACTATATTTGCCCCAAAGACTACTTTCTACTTCATCATCTGGAAAACTTGTAACATCAGGTGATTTAGCAATACCTTTCTTGTATAAAACTTCACCAATTTTTTCTGATAGTTGTCGCCAACTATGTTTTCCATTTTCAGCAAAATAATAACCTTCTCGCCCTGTTGTTAGATATGAACTTGATTGTACATCGTGTTTAGCATCAGGACCATATGCAGCAATAAGTTGATCAAAAATAATAATATAAGCATCAGATAAATCAGCAATGTGAACATTATTCCATGTTGCTTGACCTGGTCCAATCATTTCGGCTTTATGTCGTTTTAAAGCTGCTCGAATAAGAACAGGAAGTTGTACAGAAGTACGATTGAATGGACCAGTACCGATACCATAAATAAGAGGTGGCAATATGATAACGGTTTTTAAAAGAGGATTTGCATCTGCTGAATTAATAATGAAAAGATCAATATTACGATGAGGTTGTTCATCAGCAAGACCATTAATTTGATCAGGATTAAGATCAGAATAGACTGTGTCTGAACCAGCTTTACCACGAACATCTTCTACAAGAACGCCTGTACCACTTGTATGAATATAAATTGCTGGCTTTCCTGTTTCTTTAGTTCGTTTATTTAAGCCAGAAATAATAGCTTTAGTTGATGGAAGATCATCAGCTGAATTAGAAGTATGAATGACAACATGAGATTCACTTGCAGCTTTTTCAATGACTTCGAACGAATCATTTGAACCGATTAGAGGTGTAACATTAAGTGATGATAATTTCTTAATTCTTTCATTATCACCACGAATAAGACCAGTAATATTAAAATTTGAAGCATTTGGATGTTGAAGGAGTGTAGTTAAAACACTTCCTCCTATATAACCAGTGGCACCAGTTAAAAAAATGTTGATTTTAGTAGAAGACATTAATTTAATACTTCAACAAACAATGATAAGTAAGATGAAAAGCAAAATCACGCACATGTATATATATATGTGTGTGTGTGCCTTGATGACAAAGCAAATTCAGAAATAGAAAAGAAACAAAATATACGACACTATCGATGACGTCGCAAATTCAAAGGAAAAGAATAGAACCAAAATGCAACGATATTGATGATGTAGTACACATCAGTGGTATTGAGTCGATCTTTTTTTAGATGTATTTTTATTTTGCTTTGAACTTGCAGTAGAAAGAAAAACTTTTTATAAATCGATATGTTAAATGATAAAATACCTCATGTCTCGATTCCTAAACGAGTGGTTGTTATTTTTTTCCTTATCTTTATTACATTTCTATTGTAATCTTTTAGACGCAGTTT
The DNA here is from genome assembly GCA_905250075.1 of Rotaria sp. Silwood1. NCBI lineage: Eukaryota > Metazoa > Rotifera > Eurotatoria > Philodinida > Philodinidae > Rotaria > Rotaria sp. Silwood1. The sequence continues at coordinate 4,602,782 of CAJNOP010000004.1, read as the reverse complement.
TTGCTTCTTTTTTTTATGATACTTTCTACCAACTTTTATGTTTAGGTCTTCTACTTACGAGCGTAGACAAAATTCTAGCAAATTGTTTGGAAGTCTCTCTACTTGACTGATTATGTTTATTGATTATTATTTTTCAGAAGGAGCAAAATTTTTTTAACAAACTTGTATTAATAAGTTTATTAGATAATTGTCTTAATATGTATATTAAGTGTTTGAACAGAGTGTAAAAGTTATCAATATTGTTTTGATTCTATGCAAAAAATACTATTAGAACTCTTAACAATTTCGTCGAGACTTTTCAAGAATTTTCATTACTGTGCAATATTTAGTTGAAAAAGCTCGCTTATGAGTTACTGCGAAATAAATAAAAACTTTCGAAAAACTAAAAACAAAAAAGACAAATAATCAATTCATTATACAACTTTTCTAGTGTTATCCATATTGCGTTTTCAACAAAATTAAATTTTAATTATTTTTCGAGTCTATATGGATTTACAACTCACTATCAAATTATAACTGCTTTAGGCATTTTTCGTCTAATCCTCACTAGAGAGAACCAACATACATAAGATGCATGTTCATGTTATACTGATTATCATCGCAGAAAAAGACTAAAGAATATTTTCTCATGGAAGACATGTATTTACTAACAGAATTCATACAACGGATCTTTACACATAAAGATTACCAATGTGGAGAGGTGATCATCAAAACAAGCTTTGTTATAGTGTCTGCATACTATTGTTATAGACTTATGCAATTGAAGTCTGATTTTTTCAGTCTTAAGAAAATATTCCATGTCAACTTAATCGTTACTTAATCAATGTCATTCGAAAAAAAAAATAGTTCAACATACTTTCATCGATCTGAAAAAATATCGATTTGTATCGATTACTTATATTCTATGTGGGAAAATCTATTTTCATAGGCTAAACGAAGAATGGCTTTAAATTTACTAGATGATTAATGGATCCTCTAGGAGCAAATCTACTTGAATGGATTAAATATGAAATCAATAACTTAGGTTTTATAGTAAAAAAAAACTCGATCTTTATTGATGGAAGCCGAGACAGAAAAATTTCTGACAAAGTGGACTTAGCTTCCGTTTGAGGTCAAAAAGCAGGTATTTACGTCGCATATAGTATAGGATCGATTCATTTCTAGAGAAAGCTCAAAAATTTCTGGTGAGATTGAATCATCTTCTAGTTCTGCCACTAATATTCAACTTTTACCAAAGAAAACCAATTAAATTCATAAGTTTTTTATCAATTCGAAAACGATTGTTATCAAAAACTAATACGAAAGATTGAAATGCCATTGATTACTGTAATAAACTCTAATTACAATTCATTACAAAGCTCTTCAAACAACATCTCCTTTAGTTAATTTTGCTTAATAATGAATAGTATAACCTTTAACCGGTCCTGTTTGGTTTGCATCAGTTATAGTCGGTATTATTATCAAAATTGAATGCATTATAATCGGAATTAAGTAGAATAATCGATGAAGTCTTGATTTTTTTTCTTGATTTTCGGTTATAATCGATTCCTAATACATTAATGATCGAAAAATTGCGTGGTTTTAATAGATCTTGAATCAAACATGAATAGATTATAATTTCATTTTTTTGTTGAGAACTGCATGTAAAAAAGAATATTAATGGTTTTCTTTTCGAAAATCAATGATAATGCATTATATTCTTAATCAATACTCTGATTATTTTCTCCAAACTCGACTTTTATTCACTATCACCTAACACAATCTATTTAAATCTATGATTTCTTTGAATTTAATCTAAATATGCCATGCTTAATAGATTTTTTTTGTCACTATTGTCTGACAATCCATTTAACCTCATTGTTCGATCGCTTTTCTACATGATTATGTTGTAAAAACCATGCTCTGATTTAAAGAAAAAAGAAAGATATCGTTTCCGATATAGCGTTCTCTATGAAACTAGTTTTTTACTGGAAGCGAAAGTTGGCCATTGCAGAACGAATAGAATATTGCACAATAGTTATGCAATTACTATCAAAACTATTAAATCCATTAATAGAATAGCAAACAAAGAAAAGTATGTGCACATTCAATGGTATATTAAAAGAATATCCATGGATTTCGATTGATTCATTTCTTCAAACCAATTGTCACTTATCACAAGTTTTCTTTATTTCACACATGTAGCTAATCATATTTTAATTTTAAAATAAAATTTGAATTTTATTTTTCTTCATAGACATACAGATCATCTTCGTGGTTTAGATGAACCAACATTTGCTCAATATATAACAAATAATCGTTCAATTCGTATATATTGTTCCGAAGCATCAAGACATTTTCTTTCAATATTACCTGCATATAAACATCTATCACAATTCTATTCAGTTGTCAATGTTGATCAACCGTTTACTATAGAAAATCCTATGGATAAAAGTAATTCTGAAGATTCACAACAAAATTTTATTTTATACTCGTTTTCATTTCTTAGATATTTCAATAACAGTTACTTGCTTTGGTTCTGGTCATTGTCCTGGTTCATTAATGTTACTTTTTGAAGGTTGTCATGGTACAGTTTTATATACCGGTGATTTTCGTCTTTATTCTCATCAATCAAATCGTCATCGTATTATTTCATCAAAGAAACTTATTGATGCACTCTATATTGATATGACTTTTTTCGAACCATCTATTCGACAACTACCTGAACGTGAACAAGCATGTCAAAAACTTATTCATTTTATTGAACAATATGATTATAGATATTTTTACTTGAAAACATCTGCTCGTGTAGGTTATGAATATATTTATACATCATTATATCAACATTTTAAAATTTTAATTCATGTAAATTCAGAACAGTATCATTTATATGATTGTTTACCACAAGTTCAACAAGCATTAACCATAGATGGAAATAGAACAAGATTACATGCTTGTTGGCCTCAATGTGCACATGCAAAATCATCAATTACGGTAATTATTTTAAAAAAAATTTTCTTAATCATTTTTATATTTTGTCAAACAAGATATAAAAGGAATGTGAAAGTACATATGGTAGAAACTCGCACTTTTCTCACACAGTCCATGATCGTCGAGATCAACAGACATGTTAGAACAGCTCATCATATATATCCCTAGCAATGTTTCTCCTTTATGATAGAAGCCTTAACAACACATTCCAAACCCCCATGTCACAAACCGTGAACATTTCTGAAGAGTTAAGTAAAAGAAATATCTCTCCAAATAGGTACAATGAAAGAATCTTTCCATGTTTAGTAATAACAGCTACATTGTGTTTCATGTTTCAATCTTATAGAGATTGCACTAACAGCTTGTTGATTTAGATTGTTCTTTCTGTTCTTTGGTTTACTTTGCAACAACAACAACAATTTAATTCTCCGCTTATTCAAATAGCTACTGATTATTATCGTCTTTGTTATTCACTTCATTCATCATATACTGAGATATGTAAATTTGTTAAACAAATATCTCCGATTCGTATTCATCCAATAGCTTTACCAACTCATATAACACCAGAAAGATTCAATGGACTTCTTAAACAACTTGGAATACAACAATTTCCAACAATTTATTTTTCACCAAGTAATGTGGAACAACAAATTAAACGACGCTATCACACAATCGAAAATATTAATAGTAGTGATAATGATGATGAACTTGATTTTGATTGTCATCAAAATCGACTGAATAATGAGAAACAATTATTTAAACGAATTAGTAATTTACAACAGCCACCAACAAAGAAATGTAAGTAAAACAAAAAGAAAGAAAACTACAAGTCATCTAAATTAATTTTGTTATATCATATTTTGGTTTTAGTAAAAACGAAAGTCGACCCGTCAATGTCTACAACGCATGAACAGTATTTAAACAATGTTGATCTAGTTGTTGTTGGTCGTTCATCATCATTGAAAAGTCAATAAGAAAATCAATTCGAATAAAAATTATTGTCGAGTAAAAAGAAAGCAATAGTATTTTTTTTCAAATAGCTTATTTTTTTAAATGAACAGTCATATAGATCTTTTTTTGTTTTGATTCAATCTCTATCTATTTTATTATTATAAAAATAAACATGTAGTATTTTGATGTTTATAGTATTCTTTTGAATTTAATTCAAACATTAGTTATCATCTTTAAATAATTGATTTGACATAGTGAATGCATGTCAAAAGTGAAAGATGTGACATTGCTCGCTATAGACTGCTTACGCATGAAGTTAACTCATTTTTGGACGTACTAATGATGATATTGGCTAAATAATTGAAGTTAAGTATGACAATAATCATTGGATTTTGAAATATTTATCATTGCTTTTTGGAAGCATTAGATTTAAAACATGTCATTGACCTTCATATTAATACCAAGTTTTTTTGATAGAAACCATATTTCTGAACTATATATAGACAATTGATCTATTGAAATGCACTTTTAAGTAGTGATTTGTTTTACTGAATATTACATAGTCTAGATTTCATGATGACCTTGCTAATCAAACATTGTGTTTTTTTTGTATCGTTCACATTTGTTATTCAGATGAGCATTTATTTGTATCAAAGATCAGTTGCGGCATACATATTGTACTTCTTAAAAATATAGGCATTGATACATATATCTTGATATGCTGAAGAATTTGATTGATTTGACGAAGATTTTCAATAGTATACTATGAAATAACTTTGTTATTCTGAATTGTAATGAACTATATTAAGGTAAGAAGAATAGATCATTAAGTGCTCTATAATCATCAAATGTGCAGATTTTCAGTAGGCATATATTATTAGATTTATCGAGAATAAAATTGAGTACTTAGGGGGTATATTGAGCGTCTCTCCGGAAATTGAGGTATGAAGTGTATCATAAGTTTATTTTGTTTTGACCACAAAATACTGAACGTACACTCTGAACTGTTTTCTATATACCTATCTGAAAATCCTGAAAAAGCATTTTCCGAAATTCATTCATCATCTAATGTGTTACAAAGCTTCCATAATTGTTAAGAATGGCCGCACACAAGAAAATTATTAAAATATTCTGTATAGAAGCGAACTATTATGAACGATCAGCTAAAATAGTTGAAAAACTTCTACTTAATTTTAAATCACTTTACTTGTCATTTGAAAACATGAATCAGTAATTATTCTACTAGTGGACAAATTTATCTCTCATAATACAGTTGATAAGAATGACTCGTCTATATTTTTTATTTTGCAGTAACAATGTCAAAATGGTAAAAGGTAATTACTAATAAAAAGTAAAAAAGCTGTACAGAATAGCTTCATTGATACTATTCTGACTAATCGAATGTAGATTTATCTATCGCTATGATAGATAACAGAATTCTAACAGCATATAATATATCATGTCTTTTGGTAAATATGTTTTTATGATTTATCTTTGATTCTTTTATACTGCATTTTGAAGAAGTAAATAAATACTTTTATAGTCTTTTCTACTATGAGTTGTTAAATACGTTGTACATCAATGACAGCTACAATAGCTAGCAGATACTATAGAAACTAAATAAATAAACGCCAAAAGAAAACATCAAATACCTTACTAGTTCAAAGTATTGATGTGAACTGATCTTATTTCATTTGATAATGAAGAGTCTAACACTTACATACTTTAGTTTTATAAAAAGATTTTCAGATTTCATCTGAATCAAAATTACTCAATTCAAAAGTGTATAAACAATAATAAGTTGACTATATTTTTTTTTTGTTCAATAGAATGCATATCTCGATGATATGTTTTTTATGTCAAGGACATAGGAACATTGAATGATTGGTGAAAGATTTTGTAGAAAATTTTGTTGTTTGTTAAGTATGTATCCGAACTAGCCGGGGTTCATATGGACGGTTCTAAAAAAAAGTTAACTTTGTCGTCTAAATATTATAATCAATGATTAACGTATGATGCATAATCATTCTTGGTAAATTTTGAATCCAATTTTTTAATAACTCAATCAAAGAAAAAAAGTTCAGAGAAAAGAATCAAATTTTCTTATTTTTTGATTTATTATGACTTTTTTTGTGAGCTCTTGTCTAAATCAATTATTCTATCTTGTTTACAAAGCTTTATATTTATTATAAATTTGTTTCTAAGAGAAATATTTAAAAATAATTCACACATTCCAAACTCAAATAAAGTTATAGAGTTCTCTAGTGTATTCAATTGGAATCTAGTTCATCTTAGTATGTTTCAATCAAACAAAAAAAGAAAGAATCTTTAATGGTTGGAGTAGGAAAGATCAAAACTCTCGTCCTGAGATTTCAAGTTCTGAAATCATTGGCTGATTGCTAGAACTATTACAAGAAACAATCAGTTATTAACAGGAAGTATATATTATCTTCACCGCACAAATACTCATGCATTCATACCATCGAATAATCAAAAGGTAAGATCTTTAAAAGCTATTCTGAGTTCGAAATCTCAAGACGAGAGTTCTCGTCACCTGTACTCGAAGGATTAAGCTTAAGTTGTTTGAGCAGTATTTTTTATCAATCTGAATTTGTCTTCGATTTTAATCTGATTTGTAGATAATATATACAAAATAGATGCATTATGTTGCTAACTATTGCTGAGTTATGTTTCAACCAAAAAGAATAGATCACTGTTGATAGAAGTAGTTTCGAAAATCATTTTTCGATGCTGATGCATAATAAGACATTGTTGCACATATCAAAATTTGAGTAAGTGAAAATGAATACTCTACTTCATTTAAAAAAATTAACTCGTACTGATTTCTTAATGCAAACAAAAATTAGAATTGATGCTTAAATAAAAGAAGATTATTTCGTAGTTTCGCGTCTAATTAAAAACAAATTTGTCTAAGTTCAGTTTTGCCTAGGATATGTGTATAGTACGTAGTTTCGATGCAATTTCAGCGTCGATTAATCTTCAGAATCTTATATAATAATGTAAATCCTGCACTCATGTATAATACGATATGATATGGACTTTTATTCAATGTATCTATTACAAATGCATCGAGTAAAAAACAAGTAACGATACCCATATGAGAACATTTAAACAGTCAGGGAGATATTGGTAAGTTTATTAATATTTGAAAGGATCTCATAGAGATGAGCTTCACTTAAGATTCAGTGTTCATATTTACTGTCAAAAAGATAAAATTTCCTATTTGTAAGTCTACATCATTTGTCATTATAGAGATACAAATCAGATGGATTACTCTACATGACATTGAAATTAAAAGCATATTGTACTTTTAGTGAACGAGAAGTGAAGATGCTATTGGAAATCTACAGCGCTTCGCTCATTTCATGATACTCATCGAATTGTAATTAATCTTTAGAATATTGTACTCTTGTGATAATTTATGGCAACTACATAACGAAATTTTTCGTATATATATAGGTATCAATAGTATAACTGAGATTAGTATCGTCGATTAAAAGAAATCTAGAAATCTAGGTGAAATTCTGAAGATGAATATCTGGACCAGAACTTCTTATCATGAGAGATTCTTTAATTCGAGTAGTATTTGTGTTATTGAATCTTGAAATTCACCAGATTCATGCAAATAGTCCAATACAGAATTTCTAACAACGTTTTGAAAGGGTCAGAGATGGGCATCGTCTTAAAAATACATGCTCTCAACATGAGACAGAGTAGCTCACGATGAAGATAAGTTTTTTGTTAATGTTGCAGTATTCTATCATGAATAACAATGTGTAATACAGAAAAGAATGTGTTGTTTTAAGATTTATGCGCTTTATTGGCTTCACTACTTATCATGATGACCCTTAAAAATGTTCATTTAATCGATGTCAATGACCTATTTGAAACAGTAATATCGAAACATTTATTCATTGTTATCGTTGTATGCTATACGTTTTTGCTTGCATAATTTTGACTCAGATGGAGTCTGAACTTTGTTTATAGAATAGAAACATTTAAGCGTTAGATTTTAGTTATCAAAAAGAATTGGATTAGTTGGTATCAATACTTTTCACTGTTTAGAGTATTTGATCTGTTGTTTTATCATTTATTTATTTTCAAAAGTTTTCGCTAGTTATTGTAGCTGGCACGAATAACAACATAGTTGAGAACTGATAAAAGATAAGATTAAAAATATTTACTTACTTCTTCACAATGCAGTGTAAAAGAGTCAAAGATAAACCATACAAAATACAGTGACCAAGAGAAGTGATATATTATTTGCTGACGAAGTTTTTTTTTTATTTGTCCAAAGGATAAAGAACTTTGTATCCGATTATTCAGAATAGTCCCAATAAAGTTATCCCGAGCAGAATTCTTACTTGTTATTATTTATTACCTACTACTATTTTCACTACTGCGACCTCAAAATAAAGGACATAGAGATGAGTTATTCTTATTGATTGTAGTGTGAAATATGCTCTATCGACTAGTACAATAACTAGTGATTGTTGTTTTTTTTAAACAGCAAGTAAAATGATTTAGAATGAAGTTGAAATTTTTGAATTATTCTTGTTGAAGGCTCCCAATAGCTCGATTATATACAAGACATGTTCATGAGTTTTAAAAAGACATGTAGAGAACACTGGGTTGCATATCATTTGTCCGTAGCCAAAAAAAATAACAAAGTTATGATACTTTAAACTTTGATTTTTGCAATGATATTTCCTATCGATCCTTACTAGTCTACATCTTTGTTTTATATACAAGTTGTTTTGAAATTATCAAATGTATTAAGATCAAATGTTTAGCAGTTTTTATTGCAGTTATAGATTTATCGAAGAAAATGAAGGGAAGATCGCTTTTGGCTTCGAACGAGATTTTATTTGCTTCTTTTTTTAACAAGATGAGCTTGCACTGTGCCAGATAAGCCTAAAAAAAGTGATTTCCTTTAGAACAGTCCTGTTTCAGAGAAGTGACCCTTTTTTATGAAATCCCAGATCCGTTGCTTTTTCATCGAATTCTTTTGAAACACATTCCTGTAATCATGACATTGTTTGTAAAAAAATCCAACAGAAAGCATTCTCTCAAACTTTCTGTTTATATTATGTGTAAAACTGATGTTCGAACAATATCAAATAGACAAAGTAGAACGAAAGTTTTCAAAACTCTCTCAAAATGATTACATATGAACGTATTGATTCCAATATTTAATTGATTATGCATGTAAATTTCGTCATTTGTTCTGCATCATCTCATTAATAATAAATTACAGTCAAAATTTCATAGTGATGTAAAGAAAGTAGATGAGCTCATTAACAAATCACAAAAAAATATTTTCCAGCATACGAATTGTATATCAAGAGGTATAACTAATCATTTTTTTAAATGTTTCTTCGATCTATAAAAAATTCGATTGAGTGATATCATTCATTTTTATTTTGATTTTTTTGGCAACATAAAAAAACATCAAAACATATATTAATAAAATCAGTAGATTATCACAATTTGTTAAATAAAAGACTAAAAAAATAATTTATCAAAACCATTGATTTCGTACAATAGCCCAAATTGTTTCTTCAACACGAACTGTTTTGAGATCATTAAATGTAATTGGACTTAATGAAGATAATTCACAATAGAATTCTTTTGAATAATATTCTTGTAATCGTGATGCAGCTTCTAAAACTAATACAACAGAAAACATCATCATTGATATTCGAACATATTGCGCTAATGTAACACCAGTTTTTCGATCTGAAACTGTACGTTGATCATCACTAAATTTTTCATATGCTGGTGCACAATAACAATATTGTATAAGACGTGCTGTTGGTGCATCTAATGATCGACCTTCAGCAAGAGTTTGAGTAAAAATTGTTCGATGATTATTTTTCATATCTTCTTTTACATCCTAAAAAGAAACAAAAAAAAAAAGAATATTATCTTTTCAAATATTAATTTAAATATTAAAACTTACTTGTAAATCATCAAGTAATTGTAAACCAAATCCTAAATATTCTAAATAAGCCATTTTAGCTCGTGTTAATCGTCCTTCAATTAAAAATCCAGCAGCTATTAATGATGCACCACCTTTTTCTGCGCTAACTTGTTCGACTTGTGTCATTGTTGGTTCATAACCATCTTCAGTTCTTGCATGTTGTAATGTGGATTTCATTTGTGATTCATGTATTGTAGCTAAACTCATATAAACACCTTCATATTCATCACCACGCCTCCAATCATTTTCAATAAATTTAACCATATCAAATATTTTGACTATACGATTAGCTTGTGATTTTAATGATGGAGGTAAATTTAATTCCGAAACATTTGATTGTTTACCATCAAAATGTACTGTAGGATCATATGTTGGTTCGCCAATCAGTAGTCGTTCATGGAAAAGTTTTGCGAAATCGACTTTTGCTTCTCTACTGATATCATTACAATCGACTAAATCATCTGTATATGGATAAAGCATATTATAACCAAATATAGAATCAGTTAAAATTAAAGGTAAGTTAAGTTGCATTTGAAAAGCAATCATGAACCAAACAGTTCGACCAGCTTTAAATAACTCTTCATAACTGATGGTTTCATCATATCGTAGTCCTTTATTAAGAAACTCTGAAGTGATTCGACCCATTGATTGATAGATACCATAAAGTGAGTCATCTGTTAATGTGGGTACATTTAATGTTTCATTCCATAGTCGAAAACCTTAAAGAAAAAAACAAAATCAAATTTTTATTAAAGTATATTGTTCTATTTTTGTTTTGCTTTAAAAACTACTATATTAGAATAATAAAAAAAACAAAATCAACCAAATATTTTCTGTGATCTATCTTAAAAATTATAATTTTTATGTGATCTTGGTGAATTTGATTCTTTGATATAAGCCCATAGTAATCTAATTTATACTCTTTGAATAGTTTCATTGAAAATTATCTTGAAAATCGACAATAATCGAAATTAATTTGTTATACAGTCCTAGCTCAATTAATTATTAAAACGTTTTTTTTTATTTACCTTTAGAATGAATTTTTTTTTTGAGAAAGGTTTTTTTGAACAATGTACAATAAAAAGCAAAAAATTTCATTTTTCTTAAACGTGCTCGTTGTTGTTTAGGTGTTTGCCGTCTGACTAGATTGTTATCAGTTGCTGGGAGACCATTAGGTAATGAATACCATAATTTTAATGTACTATCATAATTTAATTTCAATCGTTCTTTTTGAAATTCTTCATAGGTCTTAAATTCGAAGTATGTGTCAGTATCTAAAGTATCCATCTAGAAAAAAATAATAATAATAAAAGAGGACAAATACATTTATCCGTAAAATTTCCTTTCAATAATAAAATCATTTGTTTTGTTCTTCGTTACATGATCAAGCAATTGTAGAATTTTATCGATGTTTCATATTTTCCGCCTACCCCTTCTTTTTTTTTTCTTCTATGCTGGCTCCTACTCTTTCTCCAAGGATATTTTACAGAATAACGAAGCCGTAAGTTAATGCAATGTTATGATGATGGTTGACGGTGACAACCGACAGTTTTTTTAAAGAGTAGAATAAAAAAAAAAAGAAAGCGGAAAGAAAAAAGAAATAGAACATTTACTCAAGTAGTGACGAAAGGTGATGAATCATCAACGTAATAAAAAAGCATGCGATCAAAACAGGACTATTTGTTCTTAACTTTAGTCGTAAGTTTGAGATGAATAAGACACATTGTGAAGAGAAAGAAAGCAAAATAGAATGATATTTATTCAAGAGCAAAAAAAAAGTATCTGTACTTTTCATTTTGATTAATCAACAAAAGATTTTCGATATGAACTAAATATACGTCAATCTCAGTCGAAACAATGTTCTATCAAATAGATACTTCTGAGATTGATGCCCAGTGGGACTATTAATCATTTTGATTGATATGAAATCGTGTTCATTCGCAGTTGGCTTGAAATCTAAATAGACTGTTACCTAGTTAAACTGAGACTCGTGCATGTCGTATATAGGCATGAAGTGTTGAGGAAAGTTATCTCTTGAATTCATTTTCTTTTCTATAGTCACGACTTTACCCAATGATAATTACAGCAAGAACTAGTTATACTATTTCTGTTTTATATAATAGATGGAGGTGTAATTGTCAACAATATAAGATTGTGATGTGTCTGTGACGTCAATAAAAAAAAAAGAAAAAGTAAATGACAAATAAGAAAGTGAAGGGCAGCTGTTCTCGAATTCTTTTATTTATGTTTCATCTATACATAATACTGTGTACAGAGAAAAAAGAGTAATCAAAATTTCTTTTAAACGATCACAGTGAATGACAAAGGATTTACAAGAAAACATGAAAAATTAATCTTCTTTTAACAGAAAAAAGATTTTCCATTTGTATGAATTAACTTAAAAAAAACAGTTATCTATTATTTATAATAATAAAAAAACATGAAAATTAACATTAAAATTATGAAAATAATCAAACAAAATATTATTATTAACCATGCATATAGCATAAGATCATTATATCGATGAAATGTTTGATTTTTTTCGGGTATACATGATAAATGTCGTTGATAAGCTAATTTTTCATCGTCCGATGATAATCGACCAATACGAAACAGAAATGGTGACCATGGAGAAGCACAATAAATATGATACCAAGCTATTGGATGTCGAAAAAATAAATAAAATAAATTAATTCGTACACCTAATTCATCACCAATGACATCACTATATTCGAAAAGATTAACTAATTGTTTAAGACGTTTATGATCATGTGGATAAAGACAAGCATGTCTTGCCCAATATGCTCGACGACGTTGAGCCATTACTTTTTCTGATGGTAAATGTCGTCGACCAGAAAATACTGCAGCTATCCAACGTGCTTGTAATTCTGCCATTGTTGGTATAGAACCAAATACTGGTCTTGCTGTACCAACAAATGCTAAAGTTCCATTAACACCAGATGCAAAAACAAGTTTATATAAATCATGTATATCTGTATTAGAAAAAAATGGATGTGTCCATTGAAAACCAGTACATAAAAGAATATGATCAATTTCAATTGGATTTTCTTCTTTATCAAATGTTATTAATTGTCCATCAATATTTTTAATTCCACGTTTTGGAACAACACGATTAAGTGCAATATAATCAACAACTTCTCGACTTTTATTAATAAAACCATGTAAAAATGGTACTGTTGGAGCCCAATAAGGTACACCTGTACCACCACTACCCCACATAGGTACAAAAAACATTCGTCTCCAACAACGAACGAATATATTATTATAATAACCAAATAATCTCATTAACATTGTATACATAATATCAGCTGGTTGTTGTCCTAATATACGTGATTGAAACCATTGTCCTTCACGAATACTCATATATACACGTTTAGCTACTGTAGCACTTAATTCAACAGCTAAATCACTTGCTGTTTCACCACCACCAACAACAAGAATTCTTTTATTAATAAATTTATTATCATATGGAGTTTTATATGTTATACTATGAGAAAATGTACCAGTAAATTGATTAAATGGATAACTTGAACGTGGATCATTAGCTATTTGATGTTGTCCTGAGCAAACAACAAGATAATCACAATCAATTATATTTGAACCATCATTTAATGTAAGAGTCCATTGTGGTTCTACACGTACAATTTTTGAATTAAGATGAATATTTGACCAAAGTTTAAAATGATCAGCATATGAATGTAAATAAGCAAGAACTTCTTCATGATGAGGAAATTCCCCAATTGTAGTCGGAATTGGAAAATCAGATGCATGTAAAAATGTTTTTGATGATGTAACATGAGCTGTTTTATAAACACCGCTAACATTTTCATTTTCATCAAAATACCAAATACCACCAATATTTGAACGACTTTCGTATAAATGTGCATCAAGACCTTCAGCTAAAAGATATTTTAAAGCATAAAGACCAGACCAACCACCACCAAGAACTACTACACCATGTTTTATTCTTAAATATATTAAAAAAAATTGAATATTTTATCTCAATTTTTTTTATCTATTGGTTTTTACCTGTCTTCTGTTGACGATAACAAAGATTGTTCAAAATCTGCCATTTATTTTTCTCTAAAATAAATATCCTATCCTACAAAAGTGTTGTTTCAGAAAAAAGCAAAATAAGTTGATGAATGTTATTTTTTTTTGTCATTCTCTTTCTCTCTCATGTCACCGTTTCTACGGCCACGAACGTGCTTTCATCGATTATTTATGCATATAAAGAAAAAATTCGTCTGAAAAAAAATACCGAGTGCCTTCGATCTGTTTTTGTTTTTATTAAAACAGAAGTTTTACAGTAATTCTATTATTGTCTAGGTCTGAAAAAAAGTGAATTTGTTTTTGTCTTCTATAGAGAATGTGTAATAATTTTATAGGTATCAAAAAAAAAGAAAAAGAAACATTTACAAAAGTGTTGAAAAAAAATCTTGTTAAAGTATTTTTGTTAAAAACATGAACCATTCTTATTATAATCAGCTTTGGCATTGATTAAAAATTCATTATAAAAAATGATGATTTTAATAAATAAAAGAATCGGATTTCGTTGTTTTCGAAAAATAGTCTTATCTATGCATATAGTTGGATTTACAATTATGTCTTGTTAGAGAAAAAAAAAAGCAAAAGCTGAAGTACATTTTTCTGTCATGAGAAATATTCTTTTCACATAAAATTCTTCCATTTTGTCAAATAGAAATATATTTCAAGTACAACCTATAGAAAATATCATAGGTTATCTTTCAAAAGAAAAGAAATAAAAAGCCCAGACATCCTTCAATGCTTCTCTTATATAAGAAATACAGAAAAAAAAGTTTTGCTCTAACCACTAGTTCCTGGTTATTCAGCGAAAAGAGTAAGTCTTCATTTCTTTTAATAAGATTCATAAGACCCATGAATTTGTTAAAAATTTTGAAAAAAGTAAAAGATTTTGATTGATCAAGCAATTATTGATCGAAATTGAAAAGTTCTTATAGTATTGTTTACTTAACCATGAATTCTTCTTTGTCATCATTGACAAGTTTATTCATGCTTTTTAAATATTTGTCATAGAAAAAACAAAGATAGATTAATACATATCTATTTTGCAGAATCGCTGATTTTATTTGACATATTTGTATGTTTATATTTTTAGCTTTTTCACCAGATTTATTTCATACTATAATTATTTCTCATTATGTTCTGTTCAATTAATTATTATAAATTAATATAGTATATTATTAGAATTATAACAGAAGATTTTTAACTATTTAAATTAAAATAATATGATAAGCAAAGAAAGTCATTATTTAGTATTTATAACATAAAAATATGTAAAAAATAAAAATAAAGCTTTCGATTGTTATTTTTTGTAAAATTTTGTTTTCCTGAGTCCTATCTTGTTGAAATCAATGAATTACACAAGAACAAATGAATGAACCAAAAATAATGACGTCAAGGTAGTTGTTGAATTATAATACTTGAAATAATGAGCAGTCTAGAAATTTCATTAGTGTCACCACTACTCATGAATATAAATCCTGACTTATAGTACAGTTAATTGCATACGTATAATCTTCTAAAGTGTCAGAAACGACGTAATGACGTCGTAGTAGAAAGATTGATCCTAAATCAGAGAAAATTGCTAAGCAAGTTCTTCAAACTTGAAGAAAAGTGACCCATCCAAATTTTCAAATCCGAAGAGAGTTCGAGTCAAAACTTCTTGAAGCAGAATGGTGACTCCATCCCCCTCGGTCACTCCGCCTCTGAAAATTGTTATAAGATTTTTTTTTTAATGAACATCTTCTAATTCCACCACATCAATACATATGGTTATCTACAAAAACAATCGCTGAAAAATTTATGATAAATATTTTTTTGCTTTGAAATTTCAATAAAGATGTATTTCTTGAACATATTATGCTAGATTGTATTACGTGAAATTAAATTCATAAAAAAAGAAAGACAAATTCTTAAAAACCTATTTTTTCATTTCTATTTTCCAGTCTTTATTTTGATGTGATATTTTAGTGTTTTATGTTAAGTGCTTGTCAGTATTAAGCTTTATGACGCAGAACTTCATTGAAGTACATCTATTATTTTAATTAGTGCATCAAGTTCTTTTTTTTTTGATTGGTGGATTAAATGTACTATCGTCTCTTGGAAATTATATTAGGTCTAAATTTATTTTTGAGATTAATGTACGTTCTTTTGATTTAACATTAACTTTTCTTGTTAGAACAAAGCCGATGCTTATTAATTTATTTCTTTTTAATTTTATTAGGTGTAGCATTTTATAATGACACTTAATATTGCTCATGTTTAATGTATTAATTCTATATTTAAGAGATATAAATCTAAAAATGAGATTCATCATCTCAAGAAAAACTTGTCAGGACAAGTCTTCATGACCGAAATATGAAAGGCATATATCATATTTAGCTATATGATATAAATGCAAAATACATTGAATTATAAATTTCTAATGTTAATTAACTGTCAAAATATTTTGTCTTCATTCATTGTTCTGTTTGGAATGTAAGTTATTATTGTAGATCCTCTATCTTTTATTTGTGTTGTTACTATTTATTCGTTTAATACTTACATTTGTATTCCATTGTTTCAAAGTTCTTTCTTGTTTACTTTGTGGATCTAACAATTATGTTAATTCGTTATAAGTGTTCATTTTCTGATAAACTAGAATTTGAAAGATCGAGAGTGGTTAATATCTTTTGTGTCAGTTGCATATCGACAGTTGTATATCTATCATGAAATTATTCAGTTTGGTTACATCAAAAATAATAGCTTTCCCTATTTCGCATAGTAAAACATGTATTTTAATTGATTTGAGATCCAAGAATTTTTTGCAAGTTTAAAAAAAGTTCTAAAAAATTCATGAGTAGGATTGATTTCAATTTCTAGAACACGATATAAAGATGCGACTTTAACTTTTGACTTGTGTCATTAGAAATAGGAAGTACAGTTATATTTACTATTATTCTTCTGATACTATAACATAGAAATGGAATTGGTACCGGAGTGTCTTAGTAATTTGTTTTGCTCTTTGTCTATCATAGAGTATGTGTAATGAGACTTTGATGAAGGTTGATTTTGTCATATATCACTATCCACAGATGGAATGTACGATAACTCGTTAGTTAAATATCGACATGGATTTCAGACCAACCGGTCTACTGACAAACTTATCGGTACCGATATCAGTGCTAAAAAAACCTGAACCAGTTCCATCTCTGCTATAAGAGTTCCAGAAAATATTATAAAACGAATGGTATTTTTCAGTAATTTCCTATTTGCACCTCTTTTAGTTTCGCTAAATTACCCATCTTTATATATAAAACGTCGTTTCTTTTTATTGAATTCTGAGGATCAGCTCGAAAATGTGTTTTATTCCAAGCCTTATATTCTCTTCAATAGGTCTAGATTGATTTTATTGAATCATATCTGTCGTTAAAAAACAAAACAACATAGTTAAATATTGTAAGTAGAATTTTCTTTACATAAAGTGTTATTTTATTATTTATTTTACTATATAAGTATGTAGATCAGTTAATTTGCGAGCGATTTTCATATGCAAATCTATACGAATTATTTGCCTTGTTCGTTGAAATTATAAGAATAATAATTAAACATTGCAAAGACTTTGTTATCAAATAAATAGATGAAATCCTTATTTACATTTAAAAATATTTAAAAACCAGAAACCATACTACTAAAGAAATACTATAGGTTAAAACGACATCAACTAACAGGAAACTCTCGTATTTATTACTAAAATTGTTGCAGTAAAATTTGTCATATTATTGAATGTTATTTAGCAAATTTTAAAATGAATGTATTTCTCTCAAATAGAATTCCCAGTAGAATTGTATGTATATTTCAAAATTAAAAGAGATAATAATAAGACAATTTGGTATGCTTTCGATTTTGAAAAAATATGAACTAAAGAAGAAAAAGATATAGAATGATAGATTTATTACTATCTTGTATTGCTTTAAAATTAATCATAATAAAAAATTTCAAAATATAACTGTATTTTTTTCTTTTGATGGTGCATGAGTTTTTTCTTTGATTCACAATACATATCAATTTGATTACGTACGTAAAATTACAAAAGAAATAGAAGATGATAAAACGCTTTATTTCTTTTTTATTATCAGTATAGAAATGTAATCTACCATAAATAATGTGCTAAAAAAACACAATCAAATCAAAATAGAATTAAAGAATATGTGATTAGTTTTTTTTTTTATTCATGATTGTATTAATTGTTATTTCTTTCATCATCTTTTCATTCTACGAAGATTTTTAAATAAAAAAAAGCAAAGAGATCGAATCTGAATTTATTATTTTAATTTAATAAAAAAAAAGAGATCAAATATTTTGTTGATATCAATAGACACTTTCTAGAAAGAGATTAGAAATACATAGTGAATCATATTCTGTGAAGGATAAATATAGATCTAGAGATAATATATTCGCATAAACATAACACAAATGATAAATAGATTTTTATGACATTAGGATAACCTATAATGAAACTGGAATATCCGGAAACATAAATAAATTAGTCGACATTGTCTTCTAATATAATCAAATCATCTAAACTGTCAACACAAAAAAAAGAACATATCCTTAAAGAATCAGTTTTCAAAAGTGAATCAGTAGAATGGTATTCAGACGTAGTCTTTCAAAAAAGAACTCTTGGATGAGTTACAAATTTAGAAACAATATTTGCTATTTAAATTTCAATCTTAACTTATTACTCAACAGTTGATAATCAGAACCGGATCTATCCAAGCAGATAATTATATCTATATTTGAATAACTATTTATATATATATATAGGATGTCTCATGATAACTGATGATAGATTGTTAATGACATTTTTTATACTTTTTCTTGTCATAGATAACTGACATTTTTATCACATATATATCTAACAAGTATCTTTTATTTTTGAAAGTTTCAGCTCTCCAGCTAGAACTATTGATGAAATACTTACAGAAAATTGAAATACTTACATGTTCTCTGTGTATTTCACCCGTAGTTCTAGCTAAATAACGGAAATTTGCAAAAATAAAAGATCTTGATTAGTTATATATGTGATAAAAATATAATCTTTCTATGTTAAGAAAAAGTATGAAATAATATCATGAACAATTTATCATCAAGTGTCATTGAATATACTTTATATCAAATTAATTTTATTTTTCTATATCAATATACAGAGTAATTTTAAAAAAACATGATAGTGATCATAGATATTGACATAAACTTAGATATCAAAAATTATATTAGTCATGTTTTTAAGAAGAATGAATAAGAATATAGAATTTATTGTGTTAAAGATTCTTAATTTTGGAAAAATATTAATTGATTATTTTTTTTATTTGAATTGTATCTTTCAACATTGTTTGCACTTTGTAAAAAGAAAAAACCTATTAACAAGTCTTCTATTAATTGAATCAATATTTTGCATTAAAAATAAAATATAGTATGAATGTATGACAACAACACGTCTTGTACATCCGTCATTAATCTTAAGTATTTAAAATATTCATTCTTGACATGAGAGGTTCTCGAAATATACTCAAAATAAAATATTTGTAATCTATTGTTTTATAGTAAGCAAACAATATGAATCAGCTAATTATTTCATGTCTAGTTAATATTTTTTATCATCCGATAGTTGTTTTTCATATATGAATCATTATTTGTAAATTATTATCTTATTTATATTCGTATTTTTACACTTCTAAATGTCACAAATTTTTCTTATATTCATTCGAGAGGGAGAGCTTGACTAAGCAAAACCAAAATCTAACAAATATCGAATCAGTTCATAATAGAGAAAAAATGTCTAATCATTGATCATTGTTTAGATACCAGCCGATCGACTACGACCAAACAATAAATAAACAACTAAACCTATATAAAATAATATTTGAAAAAAAAATGTAATCAATTAGAAATTTCCAAAAATTTGAATCTTACCAATAATAGGAAAGAAGAAAATAAATAAAATCCAAAGTAGTTTTTCTATCATTGTTTTTCCTGAGCGAAGAATTTCAACGGCAGCAATAATATCCAATATGAGAATAATCTTAAAAAAGTCAAATCAAACAATTCAATTTTTAAAATAAACATTATATCTTACCAAACTAAGAATGCCACCAATTATCGATCCCACTGAATGAACATCAGCAGCAACACAATTAACAAAACCCAAAAGTAAAACCACAACAGGTGTTAAATTCATTAAGAGACCCATTTTAGAAAATGATAATAATAAAAAAGAGTAAAGAATTTCTATTGATCTAAAGTAAAAGTATGTATGTACATATCATGTTACTAATATTATTTAGCCCATAGTACCTTATACGTTAGACTATCGTCTTTCTGTTCTTTGTTTGTCTATTTGGTATAGAATAGAATAAATCTTCATAGTCAATTTGCTTCTTCTTTTCTTTCCTTTCTTATTTCTTTTTGTCTTTTATAACATTCGCTGAATGATGGACAAATACTTTATATCCTTCCTTCCCGTTTTCTTTCTGTCTTCTTCTTAGAGAAAATGATATTAATGAATTATGTATAAACATATATCGCTATTTATCTTAACGACGTGAATAGAAGTTAAAGCATGTGTGATTGATGAAAGATGTAAGAAATGAGTTGTGTCGATAGAGACCTTAGTATAGACATTGTGAACATAATTCGATCAAAATGTATTTCTATTTAAACAAGTAGTAGATAAGCAATCCAATGTAGATCGTATTCTAATCAGTTCTATGCAAAGATTAAAAGTAGCTTTATTTTAACAAATAAACCTAAGATGAATTTGATTTATTAATAAAATAAAATGAATGTGCAAAAAAATTAGTTCCTTATATCTTATTAATAATAAAGCAAATAATAATTAATTGACTTTTTACTCTCATATCATTCAATAAGAAACAAAATATGAAATAATAATTCATATGAAGACACAAGTACCATATGTAAAACCTATTCTATTATAAATTTACAAGTATTTAATCATTATTTCATTTGTTTTCTAATATAATATAATCTGTCTTAATCTACAAAGAAAAAAATGATTTACGTAGCAATAATAATTGCTAAATACCGACTAAGTAGTAATGAATTTTGTTTCTATTTTTAGAATAAAAGTGAGATTTAATAATTGCCATGAATAAAAGTATATGATATTCAATTTAGAAAATTATTTACATTAGAATATAGAATCTTATATTCTAAGTTAGCGTTTTGTTTCCTTTCGTTCAATCATTGATATAAAGAAACAAAGAAGAGCATCTTTTGAGTCAGAAGGTTTATGTTTATACTTATACTGCGTTCAGTCTAGTGTCTTCTTTTCTTTTTCACTATTACCCTTCAAGAAAAAGATTGCTTAATTAAAGAAATGTAGTCACAAATATCATTAGAAAAAAAAAACTAAAATTTAACAATCAAATTTTGTTGTTTTTTGTATGTAAAAAAAGAACTTATTGAAGATTTTTTAATGGTTACATTGAACTTTACTTGAAAGTTGTTTTATGATTGAAAACCTAACATTAGAAAAGATTGAAGAAAGAAAAATGTGTTTGAAACATTTACTTGATTCATATTCATGTGGATGCTTTTACATCAATTAACTGCACAAAATATCAGAGAAAAAGAAATAATTGCTGGGGAGCATAGCTAAAGGAAGCCCTAAAACGACCTCAGCCTACTCATAAAGTGTCCGCATTACCTCTCTAGAGGGCATTTCTGAGGTACTAGGTTCTTGAAGCATTTTTTTTCTTAGCTGTACTACTAATGTCGAATCTTTTTAAAAGTACTAACAACCATTTTTTGAATAACTTTTCAACAGTTCAAGTTACAGACGTCGGGTTTTCACAGTTAGAAAGAGCAAGGCGGGGAACGTCGATCTGTATAAAAATCATTAAGTTCAAGTCTCTTTTCTGTAGCTGTTTGCAGTTAGATATTTTTTTTTGTTGTCTATTTTCATGAGTTTTCGTGACAAGTTAATATCAAATTAGATCAAAATGTAGCTCTAATCTCCCTGTATTTGTACTAAAATTTTCAAATCTTTGCGTTTTCTTCTCAGGTATTTTTCCTTACGCTTTGATGTTAAAATATGGGATTTTAGCACAAATACAGAGAGATTTGGGCTACATTTTGGTCTAATTTGATTTTAACTTGTCACGAAAACTTATGAAAATAGACAACAAAAAAGATATCTGACTGCAAACAGCTGTAGAGAAGAGGCTTGAACTTAATGAATTTTATTCAGATCGACGTTCCCCGCCTTGCTCTTTCTAACGGTGAAAATCGGACGTCTATAGCTTAAACTGTTGAAAAGTTATTCAAAAAATGGACGTTAGTACTTTAAAAAAAGTCTGACATTAGTAATTCCATCAAATTCGAGGTTTAAAAAAAAAAGTTCATATTATTCGTA
The DNA here is from genome assembly GCA_905250075.1 of Rotaria sp. Silwood1. NCBI lineage: Eukaryota > Metazoa > Rotifera > Eurotatoria > Philodinida > Philodinidae > Rotaria > Rotaria sp. Silwood1. The sequence continues at coordinate 4,580,373 of CAJNOP010000004.1, read as the reverse complement.
TGATCAAATTTTTTTTTGCAAGTAGAATGGTAAATTATAATTATTTTTTTTTAACTATTATTTAGTAGAATATATTTTGATATGATGAGATTTACACGATTATCGTTTTAAGTAATTTATCTCTAATTGACACAGGCAGTTTCTTTTATATGCCTATTATAGAAATTTTTTTAATGGTGTTAATTAAGTATAATTTTATAAAATACTATACGATGTGATAAATTTTTTTTGAGAACCCATGCCTTTTTTTTGTTGACGAAATTAATCTTTGTTTATAGAAAACTTAATTTGTATGTTTATGCGGTTTTCTTTAATGTTTGTTTTTGTTTCGATCTGTTGATAAGTAACGTATTATAAATTTTGTGTTTACCGATACCACATAAAGACCAATCTTAGTACCGCGGGTGCCATTTATAGCAATAATAAATTTTGTAATTTAATCAAGAAAAACATTAGAGAAAGGATGGTTACTATTCGTTCATCATTTTATGTCGATCTTTTTTTGCTTTATAAATTATGATTTGAAGGTTCTTTTAATGAACCTTACTGAATAATCTTCTTATCGCAAGTTCAAGGCAAAACTGTATTTCATAATATCAAAAAAAAATATCATAGGATCTGTCTATTGTCACACATTAAAGTCTTATTTTGATGTGGCTCTTAAGACCAATTTTATGATTGGCATACTGGTTACTTTCTTCATATTAAATCACTGCTTGTCATAATGAAGCACACACATTGATAAAAGACGTTTCTTCAGAATGTTCTTTTTTATTTAGAGACGCAAACACAGTCACAAAAAACAAAATAATATTAGTATTGTAGTTTTCTTGAACTACTTTTCATCAAGAAGAATAGATTAATTATTTTGTTTATTTTCAAAGAAATTTTTGCTTCGTTAATCTTATCCGTTTTTTTTTTATTAATGAGCATTGCCGCTCTAGTTCGTTTAATCTTTTTCTTTTGTTGAAATCATCCATATATAATTATTTAACATTGCAAGCTAACGGCAAAATTCAAAAAAATTATTTCAAAATATTCTTTTTTTAATATTATAAACACACAATATTTATTACTCTAAGGTAAGAAAATAAAAACAATTTATTTTTACATAGATAGGCGATATTTGTCATGTTGTTTTATTTTTGTCAGAAAAAATACTCTATATTAATTCAGTAACAAAGGAGATCATCCAACTTGATAATCGTTTCCCAGTGAGGACCATATTCATCATGTAGATTTTAATGAGTTCTGAATAGTCTGAAACAAGTGCGTGCTATATTCCTGAAATATTGCATTTGTACAATATTTTTTAAACAGAAGCCATAATCTTCATCTAGAACACTGGTCAAACTGATTTTTAAATTTAGATGTGAAATTTTGTATAAAGATAAACTTCAAATATGAATAGTTTATGATGATAATCGTAAGTCTTTTGATTTGCTCCTATTCTGAAATATGAGCACCGAATATACTAGTGTGTATGAGCGATGTAACAGACACTGTTTTTGCTGTAGCCGTATTCCAAAGATAGCATCAACCTGACGCTTTCACAATAAAACTATTCTGTGTTATGTTTATTTCTATGGAAATTTCACGTTGAAATGAGAAAATCAATTTTTCCAGTATTCCGAAGAAGTGCTATGGCTTTGAATTTAAAAACACAGTATCTCAGCAGCAATAAGATAAGAGTCTCAAACTGTTTAGTAGCTATTTATAATTCACTAGAATCTAGATAACGCATATTTTCTCGACTCAAAAGCGATTTATCAATGGAAGGACTTCTCTCATAAATTTGACTAAACTTAATTGTTGCTCATTGAAAAAAAAAGTCTGCAAGAGATAAAGATCTTATCAGTTCCATTAATCTTTGAAGACTCGTGAAGTCTAAATACATATGTTTGTATGCATCGAAAATTCATGTCAAATGGTATTTAAATTGATGAGAAATAATAATATAGAATTATCATTAATAAATAATTCTTTTAATACATAAATAGATGAACATTTGCTCCTTTCATTTTAGTTTTCTTTTTGTATAAGATAAGAAATTGGGAACGAAACTGCTTGTATGCATTCGTAGTCTCTGTTATTAGCATAGTCTCTTGCTGAGACAATAACAGCTTAACCCCTGTTTCTATTTATTAGCAAAGAAAAAATTAATATTTATGTTCTGTTTTTAACATCTTTAATGTTAACCTATGATAGAAGCGCCACGGAGAGAAGGATCACCTATATGTTTGTTTCACATATATCTATTTTTGAAAATGTCACTAAAATATGGCAGTCTTTGATGATTAAAGGATCTGTTTTTCATAAGACGCAAGCTTGTCTTTAACACATACAAGAAAGAAAAAAAAGATATATATATATATATAAATAAATACAAATCTCTGAATTTTACTGCAAGATAAACATTCTTTCGAACAGTTTTCTAAGATAATCCTCATGTGTCATAATTCGGCACACCTTGTCTTCGATATTTTTTCTCTTGCTTGAATATGTTCTTATTTTATTCTTAGATGTTCAGACTACGCCGTTCAATTATTTTGAGATTCGCCTGTTTTTAAATGTAACCTTGTATAAGATCGATTAGTTACTCTTGTTTAGATATTAGAATTAAATAACACAACATAGTTTGGCCTAAAAAAAATAGTTATCTCAGTCTGTAACGTTCACTAATAATTAACTGGTTATGATTCGTATCATTTATGGTAAGAGCAAACTATTTTTGTTTTATCTATTTTCTAGTAATATCATGATATATATTGTCATCGGCAGGTCATATGTTTTCATTAGAAGAGTAGGAATTTTTTGTTAAATGCCAATAGTTAACCATAGCTTAGTAATGATGAATCGAACTAACAATTATCTAATATTAATTCAAAGCACGTAGGAATTGTTTTCTTGTTTTGTTTCTTTTTATTAATTCGACCAAAATCTGCATATGATGTTCTTCCTTGACATAAGAAAGAAAAACTTGACCTGACAGACACTGTTTGCCATAATTTAGCTTTCAAAATATTCTCCTGATTCTATGCAAGTCTGATTAGATTTATTTTCTCAAAGCTTAATTATAAATTATCTCAATTGAAATATGTTTTTCATAAATATATAATCATACTTTTCTATAAAGAAAATTAGTAAAATCCATTGTCATATAAAAGTAAGCTTCAATTTAATACTAAACATCAATAGTAAAGAAAAATTCTTCATTGTAAAATGAAATAATAATTAAACCTAGACGGACTGAGAAGAACACTCATTGTTAGTTATTTATAGGAAGCTATCAGTGTAATCTCTGTTAGATTAAAATATGAAAATACAATTGATCTGCACATATTGTAAATCAAGGAATTCTATAACATATACTTAAGTTTAGAAACTTTCAACGTAGTGATGGTGTTTCACATAATATAATATCAAATGATATTTTCTCTTGTAAAGATAGTAAAATAAATAGAAGTGTATAATTTTTAATTTTTCTTATGAAATTCATACACACGTGTTTCTTTTTATGAAAAATGATAAATACATTTCAGATAAAAAATGTAGTAGAAACTAATAAATAATTTTCTTGGGCGTTTATTTGAGGCATATTATGAACTACTAATCTCATGATCAATCAGATTGAATCCTAAACAAATGATTTAAAATGAACTAAGATATATAAGTACACCCTGTCTCCAATAAATAACAAAATACTATGTAGAATGAAAAAATTTCATTCTAATAATAGTCTTCGTATCGTTGGCTCATTACAAATTGTGTAAAACTTAATATTTGAATCAGTTCAATATAGTATTTTTCTTTTTCTTATTAAAAAGATCTTGTTGATCAAGTTCAACATATTGAGCATGATATTGCTATTTTTATAAGAGAAGATATCATATAATATTATGTTATTTGAAACATCATATAAATACATTCAGTGAGAGATTATTCTCGTTTTGCACGCATATTAATTTTCATTAACGTTTCTAACTTATAAAACACACTGTATATTCGTTATAGAAAAGATCTTTTTCGTAATATGTTATAGTGAACTTGAAAAGAGGATTAGAGATACGTATCTTAAATTCGATTTTCTTTCATAATAATCTTACAGAATGTTTTAGTTCTATAACAATGTCTGTCACAAGTTGTGATAGGTATTTGCTAAGATGCTTATCACGGTTGGTTGCAAATTTTTATGCGTATACTTAGACAATCCTTTCAATTCATGGTTCATAAAAGAAGTATCTTTCTTTATTGATATTTTCATTGTCTTTGACGATGATAATGCTAAAGTATAGCAAAACATTTGAATACTCTTCCATTGCTAACTGAAGTAAAGTATGAGACGTGCTTGTTTATTGTTCAATATTTAATAAAGTTCTACGACGTTACTTTGAGTTTTTGATGACTCACATTGAAAATAATCAGTAAGATTTTATTGAGTCCATTAGCATAAACAATTTATTGCAATAGAGTTATGACTTTTAAGATAAATATGACAATGGAGGAGAAAACTTTGAATTAATGATACGGTAAAATTTAAGAGACTAATTATGATCTTCAGAAGAAAAAGCATTCAAAAAAACCTATTCAAAGTTTTTATAAGTATAAAGAATAATTATAGTTTTCTGTATTTAAAACTAAATAAATATCATCGTCTAACCGTTCGATTTAATGTAGATCCTGTCGTTAATATATCATAGCTATTCGACAGAAATTTTCTTTAAATAATTACTACTCATAATATTGCTTCGAATGAGAATAGATAAAATCCTTAGATTACTTAAATGAAAGGAAAATATAATGAATAGAACATCATGATTGTCACCGTTTCTTAAAATTTGACTTAAATTAGAAATCATTTACATTCGAAAAATCATCATCTGAAACGAGTAAATCCAATTTTTTTAACCCATATGAATGTACTATAAAAATGTTAGTTTTTACTAACATTTCTGCACTATCTACTTACTATTAAGACGCTTGACTTAAATTGTCTCATCAATGTCTGCTAGAATTATGATTTCAGCGAATCGGAAAATTTTTTCATGAAATATACCCAAATATAAAGTATCTAAATCTGGAAAAAGTGAACAAGAAAAAAATATCTTATATGAGCAATTTATTGGGCATATATAATTCAACATGAGTGAAAAATGGCACACTTTAGTCAGTGCAATTTTTATTTCGAAGAAATTATAAATTCTTCCTTCATAGAATAGAATAGACATGTGTCTCGGATAAAGAAAAAAATTTTGAAGTTCTCTATATCGTTTTGGGTAATTATGGGATATTTAGCAAATTCTCTTTTTCGTGTAAGCGAATAACCATGATTCATATTGATTGGGCTTGGAACTTAAATTTCAGCCATATGATAAAAGTTCATTGTTAATTAGAGCTAATTTGTGTGAATTTGATTCCTTGAATTCATATATTTGACATGTTCCTTCAAATGCTTTATCAAAAGTGTTGCCTATATACTATCAAGTTATGATTAACAATAGACTTCAATCATATCGCTATGATTTACATTTCAAGTTCGATCGATCTGGATCATCAATATTTAATTACACGAAAAAACAATTTAGCAAAACACGTTATAGCTGCTTTCAGGAGTCTGGAGAACTACAATTTTTTTTCCTTGTTCAAGAGATATGTCTATGCTATTCTATGAAGGATGAAATTATAATTTCTCTGAAATAAAAATTCTCATGGATAGAAGAAACTGAAAGACGTCCGAGATTGTTTTCTTTGTAGATATTTATCTGACTACTGACAGTATGAGCATCATATCATTTCGAAGGTAAACTTTCTTATTTTAATATGTTTTTAACCATTTTGTAAAAAAACAACTACAAGTTACATAACATATAAAAAGTTCAATTTGATCGGACTTGATTTCAAAAAGTGTTAGCAGATATACTGCGAAGAGTCGGCTGTTATAGACTGATACATTGTGTCACTTTGCACCAATGTTGAGCACTATAACTCTAATAACTAGCTCATATAAGAAATTTTGATAGTTTACTTTTTCCAGGTTTACATACTTTATTTTAAGGCACATTTAATGGAATTTTTTCCGTCTCGCTAAAGTTATAATTCTAGCAGACATTGATGAGACAATGTAAGACAAATGTCCTCATAATAGGTAATAAGTACTGAAATGTCAATAAAGACTAATTTTTTTTATAGAACATTCATATAAACTAAGAATTTAGTTTTGATAGTTTTAGATCATACACTCTCGAATACACTTAATAGATAAAAAAACCTACATATTTAAGTAATGTTTTGATTTCGTAGTTCTCGCATGAACTGTCTCTATAAATAATTTCATTTAAAGATTGATATTTCAGTATCTATAGAAAAGCATATAATGTGTTTTATTAATAAAGAAAGACAATACTAGCCCGAGTGCTACAATTTCTTCGAGATCCTATCAACTCATTGAACTTTGATTTTAAGCTAATCATTGAAATCTTGAATGAAAATTTTGAATTGTATTCTCTGAATTTCTTAATGTTATTTTCTTGAGAAACAAAAAATTAAAATAATTTTTAAGCTTATTCAACTAGTAATAATACTTTTTAAAATTCAAATTACAATAAATTTAATGTTATAATCGATACTAGAAAAAATTGTGCTCTCTTCAATAGTTTATTAGAATAAAATAAACTTGTTTAATACATACGTAAAAGAAGAAAAATAGATTAAAGATCACATTAACAAAAGGAAACATGTATTTTGTATAAGTATTCAAGATGATGATGTTTTATTATTCTTGAGAAAGAATCATCTCATATTTTACAGCTGAATAGATTGAAATATCGAGGGAAATAAATGTTTTCATTATCTTTTAGGATATAGATAATCGAAAATAGATTGACCCCGGAAGACTTCAAGACTGTTTTTATATCCTGAATAAGAAAAAAAAATTGATCTAAAAGTATTGATTATATAATTATAGCAAAAAAAATAAGAAATATAGTGAAAATAGTTAAGTAAATTATAGAAAAAATATCAATAATAATAATAATAATAAATCTACTGACATGAAATATATTGATTGTAAGTTCAAAATAAATTTTACAAGTTCGAAGTAAGAATATTTCCTGTCAATAAATATTCAAAGTTTATAACATGGTAAGTTGGATTTTATTGTTTTAATTCAGATATTAACCAGTTAGAACATAAGTTATAAGTGAAATTCTTTAGATTTCGATAAGAATTTCTTTTAACGCTTTCTCAATGTCATCTCGATATAAGATTAATCAACTGTAAAACTCATTGATATGCATGAGAAAATTTGAGTTCTACAAAAGGAAAAAGATCTATATTTTCAACATGCATCAAATTATTACATATAAAAACAATTTATAAAAAAGAAAGTGAAAGAAAGCACTTTCAGTAATAGTAATATTTTGCATAAGACAAAGCACTCATTAATGTAGTACTGTTTAAATATAATCCGATAAAAAAGATAACTGATGCGTTTAAATTAATAGAAATATATTACGTCTTAGTTTTGTTTTCCTTTTGAACTTCAAGTGCATTTCATCGTGTCTATACTAACGACTATGAATATGTTAAAGCCTTTTAGAAGTCAAAACGATTAATCATAGTTATTTATCGTTTGATATATCCTATTCGTTTATTTATTAAGTCTTCAATTAAAGTACATCAAGATTTTATTTCTTCCTCTTATTTAGATAAAACATATTTGTATTTCAAGTAATTTTTGTTCTTTCTCCTACACTTATTTTTATGAGATAAAAAGAGAGAAGAAAAAAAAAAAAGAAATTCTGTCTTATATAAATAACTATTCCAGATTTGATAATAAAATAATCATGCGTACTATCGAATAATATTTATTCATCAAATATTTTCAGTCAAACGAGTATGAACTAGGACAAATAATCAGTTGTAACTATGAAAATAAATCATGATTATGAAAAAAAAACAAATATCTATTAGTCGTTTTAGTAGAACATTTTCAAATGATTTATTTAATTTATTTTCATTTGATTATGCTTAATATATACAATTAGTCTCATCCTTTTATTCGAATGTAAGTTGAGTTTTTTTTTAAATAGTATATTATCTTTAATTAATATAATTTAAAAAAAAAAGAATATTCATCATCGGTCTTGTTGAAAAAATAGGAAAAAAAATTAATTATTAAATAGATAAAATTTTATTCTACAACTTTCTTTTTTTCTTCTGATATCACTATAAACCTAATTATTTTTACAAAGAAAAGTGTTTATTAATGAAAATATTTTTCATTATTCATTTGATAAAATGTTATATAAATAAATCTGTCATTATAAGCATACTTATTCAATTGAGATCAATAAATATTGTCATGCGATTAAAGTGCCTTGAAAATGTTTTTGTCATGTTTTTTCCTTGATGATAACAGATGATGAATGATAATTTTTTTCTTTTAATCGTATGCATTTTTTTTCTATACATCTCTTTCTAATATCTATGGGCGTTTCTTTTTCGTCGTTCTAGAATGGATGCAAATTTGATATGATTTATTTCCACTGTATCGTACGAAAATAAAATGATTATGACTATAGTTTATGGTTTTTCCATTTAACTTTATCATTTTACTTCTTGTTCTTTCCATGATAATTCTTATGCATCCAACATTGTTTTCTGTAAGCACACATAACTAATGTTTGTAGATTATATTCGATAGAGAGAACCCAATAACGTTAATAAAGAGTGCGTCAATAATGGCTTGTGATTATATCGAATAGAAGAAATAAGAAAATAGCTACTAATAACGAGAAATAGAATACCGATAATTGTCCTTAAGCTATTTTCTATACAAATGAAATCTAAGTAATACACTGGTTTCATATGATCATGTTTTTTTTTGGCATGTACGTTTATATTCCAAGAAAAAAAGTTCATTGATGACGATAAATAGTTGATCATTCACTCGTATGTAATTTGTTGTTTGCTTCATCTGGATACTTATTCGTTTATAAAGTTTATTATTATTCTTTATATACTTGAGAACTCTTTGTGAACTGAATGCCTTACAGATTTTATTATTCTGCTTTTTTCTTTCGTTTATGAAATATAAAATGTGTTATTTGATCTCTTATGTCTCACCAAGTCTACTTGGTGGCGCGATATTCTAACTAATTAGATAAATAGATGTATATAAAATAATGTACATGAGAATAAATTCTTCGTGTCATTTAGTTTATTTCAATAGTTGATCAAACTCTTGATATTGAATTAAGTGTCATGTTTTATAAGTGATGAGTGAGACACATCAAAAAAAATCGAGAGAAAGAAAAGAAACATGGCACAACATATTCCATCAGAAGTCGTTTTTTTTTGTGTAATTACCGGTAACTTTTTTTTCTTATGTCTAATTGCTAGCAAGTAAAAAACGGAAGACATGCATCCATATTCACGCCTATAAACATGCACATATTCAAGGGTATCTATCTAATCTATAATTCTATCATCATTGACGAGGTGATGGCTTTTCTTTTTCTGTCTATTCATTCTTTTATTTTTATTTCATTCTTGTCTATAGAAGATACAAGAGAACACTATATTTACAGATTGACAGAAGGTGTGTTAATTTTGTCCACTGTTTTTAGTTGTACTAATCGTGTTGTTATATAATGATTAATATAAAAGTAAATGAGTACTAAGCTATATTTATGTATATAAGAATGTTTACGTCAATATTTGTATGTCTAGTTCTTTAAATATATGATTCTATTATGATCTAATCCAAAACAATACTTAAGTTTTTCTCTTCTGAACCAGTTTTGATTCGACTAAAATAAGATAATAATCGCAATAAGACTTTTCTCTTTCCTATAGATAGGAAATGCAAAAGAAATGGTTTTCAGATGAATGAATGAATGAATGAATGAATGACAAAAAGATGCAAAAGTGCATAGAAAGAAATTCATATTATCAATTGAGAAGTAGTTCGAAACATAAGCTAGTTTAGTTTTTCTTCTCATCATTTAATCATATCAATGTTTTTCTTGATATTCTCTTTCATATATATTTACACTTTCATCATTGTCACATTCATAGTTTGAAAAAACCTTCTTTAATGAAGAAAACAAATTATCATCTACGATATACTGTTGATTTCTTTTTTTGCTTTTGAATAGTAATTATCAAATATAATACTTTGACTACTTTTTTTTTTAGACTAGATGTTGTGTAGCGGTAAAATTACAAAAGAAAAATAAATACAGACTATTTATAAAATTTATACAATGGATATTGATATAATTAATACAACAAAATTATCAAATATGATTACAAGTCCAACATTTACATGGTGTTTTTTAATGCCAGCAATACATTTATATAGTTTAATATCAAATATACTTTGTATAATCGTTTTTTGTTCAAATGTATTTATTAAAAAACCAATTGCTATTTATTTTATTTGTTTATTAATAAGTGATTCAATAACATTATTAATTGGTTATATTGAAATGATTGATCGTGAAACAAATATGATTGATAAATCATCATGGTTATGCATGTTTAATGAAAAAATTATACATAAATTAACAGATTTTATTTATACATTTATGGGACGATTTTGTCTTGAATGGGTTTTATATAAAGTTTTATGGACACGTGCATCAACAATATTACTTGCTATATTAAGTGTACAACGATCAAGAACATTTTTTTCATTGTCTTATCATGAATCACGTATATATGCATTTCTTGCATGCATATTCAGTATTATTATTGCTATGACAATAACATGTTTAGAATGGATTGTTGTAGAATACGATAAAGTTAATGATATAAATGTTTATTTAGAAATTTTGCAAACAATCATTCATAAACATTCATCACAAGAGGTTTATTCAACATATTTATATCGCTATGATAATGAATCAATGATCAATTATCCTTGTATGGTTGAATCATTTAATGTAACATCTTTGCCTAGTTCGACAAATCCGGTAATTCTCTCTTTTTTTTCTTTCAAATTATTAATTCACAGAAAAAAATAAAGATATTTTCTATTAGATCGTCTTAGGAAACAACTTTTGATTAATTGCTTATAGAATTCAATTAGAGCTATTTATAACTAGTTGTGAAACTAAAGTTGTTGTTTTACGTCATTGATTGCTAGTAAGCTCTACTTTTTGATATGCATGTTTAATGAAACGATTAAATATAAATATACATTTCCGCACTAGGCATGAGAGCTGAAACGTCATCATTGTGTACAATAATGCTTATATTACAAAAGAAGTGTAAAAGGAAGATCTTTTCCTTGTTTTTCCTTTTCAAGCAAAAGAGAATATTCTATTGAATGAAATTTCTTGTCGTAATTTAGTTCTTATATTATAACATTCATTTTAATTTTACCAATTACATAGGAATTTTCATTTTCTAGAAGAATAAAAGAATTCTTTTTTGAATGTTCAAACGAAAAATAAATTATACTATAGTCATAAAGCAGGTAAATAAGTACAAAAAAAAGCCATTTATAATAGTATCCTTAATAAAAACAAAAAAACAAAACAAAAAGGAATTTAGATTTACAATAATTATACTGGATTTTTGAAGCAATGTCATTAATAAAAAGAAAATACGCAGTGAGAAAAATCTGAAATCATCAAGCAAGTTCCAAAGATAATGAATATCTAGTATATCAAATTACAATGAAACATTAAAAGCATGCAAGTAATATAAGAATATGTTTCCTTTCTTTTTGAATATTTCTGACAAAGAAAAACAATATATCTTTCTTTGAAAAATACTTCATTAATATATAAAATTTCTATGAAAAGTTAATAAAAATTCTTTAAAAAAAAAAGCAAAAGATGGTCTAGATAAATTATAGTCAAGAAAGAAGAAAAAAACAAAGTTGTATATTTCAACAATTGAACTATAGTTATATATAAATACCGCATAGGAAATTTAGATTGTAGTGAAGTACCATTATTTTTCTGCTTTTTAATGACAATATGTTTTCTATCATATGAATTAGTTTCGTTTAGTCTTTTTTGCTCGATAATTAATTATTGTCAACAGAACTCTCAAAAGCATTAGTCTTAAGGTAAAACAACATAGTGATTGCATTATGTTTTACATTAATTTGAAGAAAAACAGATATGTATATAAATTATTAATTAAAATGAATAACTCTATTAAAAAAAAAACAATCAAAGAAAGGAAATTTATGTTTATTAAAAGTATAATGTCATCTTTCTATATGTTCGAAAGAAAAAAAACTTTTGTAATTACGTCCTAAAAGCTCGATTTAAATGTCAATTGATGAAACATGTTTCTCAATTTTTTTCTTTTTGCATGTTTTCAGAGAAGACTGACGTTTGTTAATTGATCTTACCAAAAAAAAAAACCCAATTTGAATAATGCCCAAAGAAAATTTCATTCGTTTTGAGTTAAAGAAGCATCGTACAATATAATCTGTAGTGTAAAAGAACATCATGAGAGAAGATATGATTTTCTTGTCACAGACTTTTCTTTTTATTTTATAAGTGAACTAATTTGATACTCATTTTGTTGAATAAGAACCTATGTAACGTAGAATAATAATGATGTCAGGTTCATTCCAATGTTGAAGATTTTCCTTTGAACTATTTCAAAAAATAAAAGTAGTTAACACGAATATGAAAACAGAATGAATTTTTTATCGTTTTTTTTCTCAATTGCGATATTCTATCAAAGAAAACAATATCGACCGTTTATGCATCAAAAAACAAAATTAAGAAAAAAAATGTTTTGAAAAGATATAATTTAGATGCCTTGTATGATATTCATTTGTTTTTTATAAGTATTTCTTCATGACACAGCTGAGTGAGAAGAAGATGAATTGATAGAACTCTTTTCTTGACAAGTTCATTGTAAAAGGTAGTGTATTTGTGGCAAATTCTTAAATTCAGCCTTTTTAATTACTATGTGACCAACATATTCAGGAAATCTATGATGATGAAGTATCTGGTAAACTAGACAGGTTGACATCAAAATGCATTATTCTATCCTGGTGTTCTTCTGTACGCGTTGCATGTTGAAACACCTGGAAACATCATCATATCCAACGTTCTACTGAATAATACACTGTTCAAATAACTCCGATTAAAATATAATAAATATCTGACATGTTGCACTGACGTTTTTCACAAATCCAATATTCTAAATATACATGATAATCTTGTCAAAATCAAATCTTTCTTCGAATTATATTTTCCTAATTATTAATATAAAACCTCTATTAATTGGAATGAAAAGATTCTGAGCTTACTTAAGAGTATAATTATTTACTGGTAATTAATTTCAGTTACATAACCAAAATAACGAATGAAAATATATAATATAATTTATTAGTACCTCATTAGACAGTACATTCTAGAGCATGATTTACATCTTTTTTAAAAGATAACGTTACAATAATAGGCACATTGACTTTAGAAGACATATAAATAAACAAAAAAAAAAAACTTTCGTCAATTAAACATTGATAATATTCTAAAAAATCTTATTCAACTAATTTAAATCCGTAATTTGCATTTTAGTTTCATCGAAGGTCATTTAGTTCTTATATAGAAAAACTTGCGAAATATCACATTAATAAAATAGAACAAGTTCAAAAGTATTGTACAGTGACATACCCTATTCGCGTACTACAAATAAGTATCTATAGAAAATAGATGAAAACATATTCATTGTAACGCATATTTGGCTAATGACTACTACTATCAATGATAGTTGAATAGTTTGCCTAGGGGAAAACTATTTTCTTTAGATTTTATGACCATTATTAAGACTCCATTAATCGATGCGTTTTACAAAAAAAAACACTGAAGGTTAGAAAGTTCATTTTGTAACCTTTATTCAAAGAAACATATCAGTATCAAAATATTGATAACATTCAAAATTAATAGAATTTTTTGTGAATTCCTTGATACTCATAAGATAGATAGTATTATTATCAATAAGAACATTTCTTTTTTACATCGTTTATTTTCTATTTTATAAATTAGTGCATACATATTGTCAGTAGATGCTTTCTAATAAAAAGAGAATATTAATTTTAAATCCTTATGTAGAAGAATTATATCGGTTATAATCTGTATGATAAAATGTGACAGAAATGAGTTGAATATTTTTTTTCTTTTTATACTATAATATAATATTGATTTAAAAATTATATTTTATAAATTTTTTCAGTACAATTGTTCATCACATGAGAGAGCATCACAATTTTATCTGCTAACTAAATCATTACTATCTAATCGTGATGCAGAAGCTACAGAAAATACCATGAATATATTAACAAATATTATTTCTAATGATTATAATCTATCAAATCAATCAATATTAATTGAACATAAGACAATTGCTAAATCATCTGATTTTATCATGAAATTATTTGAAAAACGTTCTTGTCAAATCGAATTAAGTTATCCATTTTGGTTACGAACATTTGATTTTCTTCAGTCCGTATCATTTTCATTTAATCGTCATACATTAGCAATATTTTTTGGTAATGCATTACCATCATTTATTGTCGTTCTTGCTAATCTTGTATCAATAAAAGTAATTTATTTTTCGAAAAGTTTAAAATATTTAAAACAAGCAACAAGAAAAAATCGTCGTAAACGTCGTTTACAAAATGATTTACGTGCATTTCTTGTTATATTAATTGAAAGTTTTTCAATTATAATGATATCATGGGGTATACCAATATTTTTAACAATGTATCATTGTCATACATTGTATGTTGTAACTATAGCTGCATGTCCAAAAATAAAAGATTATTTAGCATTATTTCTTTTTACGGATTTATTTAATTCAGCAACAAATTGTTTATTATATTCATTATCAGGAAAATTATTTCGAACGAGATTTATTTTTATTATTAAAGTAATACTTACATGTGGACGTGGCACAATATGGAGAGTAAAACAAAATCCTTCACATACAGCAAATCAACCATTTGAACGACAAGCATCAAATAATCCACCAACAAACTTTAATAATAAGAATAATAATAATAATAATCATAACAATATTGATAGACAATCATTGGGATGGGGAAATTATCGTCATTCACAACGTTTGTCATTATCAATAACTGATCATCAAAATACAAAATTAAATGATTCAATAAAATTAAAAACAACAGTATATAACCAGCTACATGCACAAAATTCTAATATATCTGATGATCATTCTTTAACTACGCATAAATCAAGTGACAATCATCGTGATGAAAAAAATTCCTCAAGTGAAATTGAATTCGATATAATAAAGAAACCGAAAGATATTCAACGAAGACAAGGTTCCCAATCAATAAAGTTATTTTTACTCGATAAAGTACGATCATTAAGGTCCACAGGTAGTACAAATAGCAATACTATTGTATTAAAACATCCATCAACAACATTGACATTAGATAAACGAAAAATTAGAACAAAAAAAAATTTTTTCAAATCGATTACTTCAAAACGACAAGCAAAAACTAATTTATCATTTTCATCAAGTTCAATTACCGGTAGTAGTAGCTATGGTTCACAACGAAACTATTCATTAAATAAACGTTATTCTTTGTCAAAATTAATATTGAATAATACAACAGATAATCGACCAATAGTTAAAGAGAATATTTTTGAAAATTTAACAAGTTTGTGAAATATTATTCCTTCTGTTTTTCGTTATGTTTACATGTCGTTTGTAATTACTAAATAAATTATTTATTTATTTTTATTACTCATTACTGAAACATTATGTTCGTACGTTGTATTATTTCATAAAACAAATGTCTTGACATAAGAAATAAAATAAAGGAATTTTTAGCTTTCCATACTAAAAATATGTTATATAGAATAATGAAGAATAACCAAAATGATGATATAAAACAATTTTCGTTTTCTTTTTATATTCAATTTCTGTTATATTATTGTGATCGGTTTTAGTTTTTGAAACCTACATTATATTTTCAGAGGAAAAATATATGGTAAGCGTAAGTTTTAAGTCGAAGTTTTTGTAGTGTTCTCCTCCTTAATAGCAACGGAGGAAGGGAAACCAACAGTGATTGAGTACACTTCCTTAGCCATCGAGGAAAACAGGCATCAGAATTCCCTTTCCAACGTTCCTTAGTAACAGAAAAAAGGCGTTGGCAAGCATTAATAATAAGACTTATATTATTCTAATACATTTCAAATTCTGTCTTGATATTTTTTTTTTTGCTAGAATACATTTATTAATATTCTAAATAGTGCAATTTTTTATATCTCTGCAAATAAAAATTGACATTCAAGATGTTCAGAATGATGCATATTAATGCTCTGATTGACTACAGTCATCAACTGATCAACTTATAACTTTGAGAAATAATGTATATCAATATTTCTAAGCATATCAAGATGTATAATAGTGTGCTGGAATCTGCTATAGACATTTTGGATATATTCAACAGACATATATGTCGGTTATATCAATGGTTATAGAATAATAATAATGTTACATCAAGAAAGACGAAAAAAAACGAGCGAATAGCAACAAAGCAAATAAAAAGTAGAGCATCAGTAGAAAAAGAAAATTTTTTTTGTTTACAATGTAGAAATAAGTAAGACAGATGGTTTCTCTAGCAACTGATGATATTTGGAAAATAGCTCTAGCCTACTAGATACTTTCTACTTCACGTATTTCGCATTATTATAATGAGACTATAGAATATATGTGAATTCCACAATTGAGACTCAATTAGACTGCGTTGACGAGCTTTTTTTAGCATGAATTATGACTTTTTAAACACATATTTGGATACTCATAAGCGTTGAAATGTCGAAAAATTAGAAGTAAAACATCATATCATTCTAAAGTGTTTGTAATTCAAAAAAAGAGATACAATTTTATTGCCAAAGATGATATCCAAAGTTGACATGATGTGAAATCTATTAAGTATTGAGAAATGTAATTAGCTTTGTTTCATTTTTAAACAAATTTTAGATCATTAATATTCAAAAATAGAGTTATCAAAGCACGTAGTGATGAAAATTTTGGTTTTTAATCAAAAAAAAATATGC
This sequence comes from Rotaria sp. Silwood1, assembly GCA_905250075.1. NCBI lineage: Eukaryota > Metazoa > Rotifera > Eurotatoria > Philodinida > Philodinidae > Rotaria > Rotaria sp. Silwood1. Next base: position 4,563,295 of record CAJNOP010000004.1, on the reverse strand, counting down.
TAGTATCGTATCCTTCAGTTTTCTCGTGCCGATTAGTCGTTATACGAGTTTATATGAAAACCAAGGTGTTTTTTGTTGGTAACAGCTGAAGTTCATTCCATTATGAAGACAAACTTTTTGTTTTATCTTCTAAATACTGCACGAGAATATTAACTATTTGTGATTGTAGTATTTTGTTTTTAAAATTTGAACATAAAATCAATATTATTATCCACTGTAAGCGATGAGAATAGGAAAGTGTGTTTTTGTAAGTTTCGTGTGTGTGTTATGTCTCGGTACTTATAAATATTGTTAATCTTTTCAGGAGCAAAAGAGAAATTTCATATATTTGATGTGCTTGGCATCAGTAGTGAAAAAGATTTATTGTCTAGTTCAAAATAGATATCACAATAGACAATATCAATCGATCAATTCTCACCAATTTTTTGTTTCGTAACCATTACCATCAAAAAGTTTAAAACAAAAAACACTAAAACACTTTACCTATATCTTTCAATGTCTTATGATATACCCTTAGATAAATATTATTATAAACAGTTTAAAATTCGTCAAATCCAGAAGCTTTTTTTAGTAGTTGACTCAAAAGCTCGGAAAAAAGATTAATGTGTAACGTATTTCTTTGATTGAATGATAAATAACGTCTAACTGAACTTCTCTTTTATTACTGAACTATTCGACATCATTATTATGCTCCATCTCATCAATTTTCTCGTCTCTCAACACTTAAAAAACTATATATTCATCTTCTAATGATCTAATTTTCACAAGTACATAATAAAAAAACACTTTTTTTTATGGAGAGAATCTTTTATACAGCTTCATATTTTTCTTGACATGACTGAATCAATAGAAAAATTATTCATCATATTCGAAATATTATCATAGCAATCATTATTTTCTTGCGCCATGTTATAAAATACATATGACTTCTCTATTAGCTGCTACATGAATTGCATTCTCAGTATTTTCTTAGCGAAAATACATGTTCTATTTTAAAATGATGTGTACTGTTCAAGTATGAATCGCTTCTTTTTGCAGTTTCAGTCAATCGTCTTTGTTCCATTGTTGTCATACAAAAATTTTTTTTGTAAAAATCAAGTAGACTTCATAACAATGAATTTTATTTAATGAAACAGTAAATAACAGTAATCATGTGATGTACAATTTTTGGATCCCATATGTAGTAAAACTTTTTCTAGTGAACAACCCCTCTTTGAGAGCACATTTTTTAAATTTTCATCTGTGTGTATTGACGTTATTAATGTGTACATTAGTCAAAAACTGCTACTTGAATAAACTATGATTGGAGCTGTGGAACGCATTATCGAGAAATTAATTGGCTATATGATTCAATGCAATGAAAGAGAAAAAAAATGGATAAATACATATTGCTGACTTTGTGAATATTTAAATCAGGATGAAGAAGTTCGTTGTTCTTTTCGTGAATAAAGAGATAAATTTCAAATTTTCGTCGATCCTATTTTAAAAATATTCTTAAAAAGAAAAAACTGAATATATTACTAATGTTGAAACTACTTTAAAAAAAAAGTGAAGCGCAAGGTAGATCATGATTTTAGTCAAACTATTAATAATAGCATATAAGTCTAATTAGTCAAGATCTAAGCATGATGTTTGAAATCCACTAAAAGTCAAAACCTATTTAATACAAAAAAAAAAACTATTTAAACGAAGGCGAAACGTAATAAAACTGATATTTTGATTTATATTTACTTGGCAGTTATCTGGGATGCTCGAATAAAAAAATATATGAAAACCTATTTAAATATAATAATGACGTATACACCGGAGAAAAAAAACAATAGACTTTATTGGTTTATATAAATTGTTGACGTTTTCCAATACTTATTTAAATATGTCACAAAATTTTTTTTTAACTGTTTGATCGACTTGTTCTAATTCTCTACCTGTTTTAATAAATATATTCACCATGGATACCAATAAAGAGAAATTGAAATAATCAATAATCAATGAATAGTTTATTGCCGTAAGAAACTGAAAAATATGATCATCATGTCTTAAATATTTATTGTACTATATGCTTTCTTGTTAAATAAAGATTTTTATCTTATTGGAAACATCAGTTCAATGAATGCTGTTTTTTTTTTTGAATAAGGTAACGTACGTTTCTCTATAATAATTATGACAACAATCACAACCGTGAATCAATATCATATTCGAAAAATCAGTGATTAATAATCGATACAATTATATTTCATTTTGATCAATAGAGAAACTAATCTTTCCCACAACCTGCCTTTTTTTTTTATTGATTTCGTTTTCGAAATTTGATTTCTTGATGATTAATAGTAAATAATACTTTTGAAAATTTTTATTACTAAAACTCATTGAAAATAAATTTATAAACTAAGTTCTCCTGCTTGCTATTCAATCAATGTCAAATGTATTCCTTCTTCGTCGAAATCTTAAGCACTTAACCTAACAATCATCCACTTTTACATTAACACATTCTGATGATCAAAACAAAAATTTTATTTTATTGATATTGCAGTAGCTAATGAAGAAAAACATATCAATACTATGAATCTAGTTATTACAAAAAAAAAAGATTTTCTTCATTGATCTATCATATTTAGTAAGTATGTCGAAAGATTTATTCATGATGAAACCAAAAAGAAAAAACGTACATGTGTCTTTATTTAGATCAGCAATTAATAAACAAAAAAAAAAATAGAACCGCCAACCGAGATGTTGATTAGTTTGATCATTCATTTTTCATAAAATATATAAAAATGACACCAGCTTGATGATCATGTAAAGTATATTTCATCCATTGACGATTGCTTGTTATCAACAATCGAATAACAAATTAGACAAATCGTCGTCACAGACTAAGAAAACATATCAGTAAATTGGAAGCAGCCTATATCTTCTATCAATCTATTAACGCAGCAGGTTGTTTCTTTCTTTCTCTCTTCTATTTATCAATTTTTTTTCACACCTATCCTCTCTTATAACTAGTCGTGCATCTTCAAAATTTTCAACACAGTTAATCAATTCATCACTATCAACACGTTCAACCATCATCAAGAATACACAATCGACGAAACATTGCCTAGATTCTTGCTTAGTTTTTCTAATAAAATACTAAATATAAATTTCTAATTTATTCTTTTGTAGGTTGGTATCGAATGTATCAACAAGCAGAACAAGAAGCTCTATTCGGTGAGTTATCTCTTTTTATTCATCAGAAATTGAATCCAATTTTTCTATTAGCTGGTCATGGTCGTGTTAATCAACTTGGTGGGGTTTTTATTAACGGTCGTCCATTACCTGATCATATTCGTCGACAAATTGTTGAAATGGCACGTCAAGGAATTCGTCCTTGTGTAATTAGTCGTCAAGTAAATAATTCAAAACTCAAATCTTTTTCTTAAGTTATTCATATTATTTATTTAGCTTCAAGTATCTCATGGATGTGTATCAAAAATTCTTTCTCGCTATAATGAGACAGGTTCTTATAGACCAGGTCCTATTGGTAATGCAAATAATCGACGACAAATTAGAGAAACAAATCGAGAACAATTAAATGATGATGATATAACAACTGAAGAATCCGACGAAAGCAAAAGTAAATTTATATCATCTTGAGGTTTTTATTCATCGTTTGAATTATATCTTTTAGATAATTCACTTAATGATACTTTACCATTACGTCCCGTTAGAAATTTAACTAATAATACACGCCGTTATCGTTCGTCATTTAAGGCTGAACAAATTGAAATACTTGAACAAACATTTTCTCATACACCTTATCCAGATGTAACTACACGTGAACGACTTTCACAACGTTTAAATATTGAAGAAAATCGTATTCAAGTATGTTTTTTGATTTTTTTTTATTGTTTTTTACCATAGTTTACAATCTTTTATTGATTAATAGATATGGTTTAGCAATCGTCGTGCTCGTACTCGTAAACCATCTGTATCGAATTCATCTAATGCTTCAGCTTCTAATTATATTAATGATGAAGAAAATACCATACCATCTTTTCTTGAATCACCAGTTATGGATGTGAAACCACTTGTAATGAACGATACTGTTTTTGATCCATCAATAACATCTAGTCCATCATCAAGTAAGTATTAGTTTTATTCTGTTAATTTATTTATAATGCTATTTCTCTTTCAGGCTATTGGTCACCAACATCTTCAATGTATTATGGCTCGTCTAGTCCTTCATATCCTCCAATGACTAGTCCGTATTATTCAACATATGCTTCAACATCTGCCGCATCTATTTATCCAAGTTATCCGTTGTCATATTCTAATTATCCGTCATACTATTAACTTTTCTGTGTTGTATATATCTGTCTTGGATATTTATATTTTTCTATTTGATTTCGTTTTGGCTTGTACTGCTCAGTCAGTAATTCGAAAATAAAAGTTAAACACATTCTTTTCAAAACTGAAATACGAATTGAATGTCTTTTTCTTGTGATAAAACATTTGTTACATAAGGAAACGTTTGAAAAATTTATTGAAGGAATTGTCCTAATTCTATATTTATGTCAGACAGTTTTGATAGATTGATTCTTGCTGGGCTATTCTTTTCGAAATACTGAAAGATAATAGTGTTTGTTACATATTTTGAAGATCGATTCGTCATGTTTTCAAGATATTAGTGAGATACACATGTAACAACAAGATTCTTGATTTGAATTTTTGATTCATGGATTTTTATTTTTACAATATTTCATTTTATAATATATTTTATTTGTAGCATTTATAATGCATATTGTTAATTTAAATTCATCGGTCAGTGACAATAATGCCGACAACATTATTGGTGTTTGTTTAACATTCATATGGCATAGAGAGATGGTTGTCTATTATTAGAATAATTGTTTTTTTTTCGCTACACAACTAAACATTGCGTTTGTTGTTTTGGTAGTAGATAGTTGTTGATTTATCTAGAATCTGAAAGAGCAGCAGAAGATTTTTATTTACATGATAATGTTAATTAGTAAGCATGTCTTATGTGTTCTGTGTTCTTATTCTTATTGCAGCTTGACAGTTTCATTCGGAAGGCTTCGCAGATGCGTATGACTTATGTCAAAGATTTTGTACATGTGCAGTTTCCTATTAAGGTCGCTCTCGTGTCAGGAAAATGTGATGCTGATGAAAAAATTCCATTTGAAATTTTTTTTTATAGTTTAATAACCCGTGTTGTCAATTTTCTGGAGGTCTACAATTCGTAGGTGTGTTTGAATGAGATTTCTTCACAATCTTCCTATCATCCACGGCCTGCCTACCTAAGTTGCACTATATTCCACTCACACAGACTCCATTGGAGAAAAACACTTCATTTTTTGTAAATTAATTCTTTTTTCGCGTTTAGTTCAACATAGATTATTTGTCTTCACTTGTTCGTTTTTAAGTTAATAGACTTATCTTTTTTTTTTGCTTTCCTGATTTATAGTCGATGAATACGATTTCATTCCGAAAACATCATGCTAATTTTTCGTAATCTGTGGAAAAAAAACTCGCGATGAAATTATAAAAAACGAAATTTGAAAAAACTCTTGTATATCAAGAAGAAACTATGTGTCTACGTGTATCTGAAAAATAATAAAACCTTGATAATTGTAGAACTGAACAGTAATTTTTTGAGAGAATATCATATTGAGATCGCTCATCACAAAAATATTTAACGAGTGTCGCTTAAATAATGAGACACCTTTGTAAATGGTTTTTTGAAAATCAGAATTAACTGCTGAAAATTTCAAAAAGAAATTCATTTGATTAAGAGTCAACTCTCTAGAACATCTGCTATATCAATTTTACGGATTCTATTTATATTCTAAAAAGCCTTCAAAATACGCAGCAATGTCAATGGTAAAAGTTGGCGTGCTTATAATTCGAAAAAATCGTCTTCTCCATCTTATTGACTTATCCTTGTGAGCTTTAACATAATGAGAAAGTTTTGGATTTAGTCATACATTTTCGCCACTAAATTTGGAAGTTTTTAAGGAAGACTTTTCGAATTTAATAACTATCAGTGGCTTGGGAAAAAAATAGTTTTCTTAGACTGGTCCTTCACATTCTTCAGTTTTGACTGTAAACTAATAAAGGTCCTTGAAATGTTGAGTTTCAGTTCTACCAATTTGTACAGAATTGAATTGTGCCATTTTTTTACTGTTAAGCGAAAATTTTATATCGGTCCAAAAAACTAAAAACATTCCATTTTTCAAAAGAGTACAAAAACAAGTAGTTCGATTAAGAAATGTGAGTGCAAGCGAATATTAAGCAAGACTAATGAATTTATTAGTCAGCGAAATCGATAGAGCAATACATTTCCTACCTAGTCATTTACGAACGAGACAAGAAGAATCTGGCACAGCTTAGAAATTCACATGTGTACATTTTGAAAATAGTTCGGAAGATAGCTAAGCTTTATAAATTTACACTAGCAGGTTTTATAGAAAATTCAAATTCACTCTTAAATGAACTTTTTCTAAAATTTACAATGGTTACGTGAGATGGCCAAAGTTTGGTTACTAGAGTTTGTCATTACTCATGCGCCATCCATTTTATGAATAATTATTGACAAAACTAATGAGATAAACTAGAGTTGAGATCATAGATCTATGTGTATATCAAATCTACAAGTTGATCAGATTTGGAGGAAATTGTAAAAATAAAAAAAAAAAGAAACAGGACTGAGAGGATCGAAAAGCTCTTAGCGTACTCTCTACGCAAGATGTAGCTGCTTTTGCCGATCAATGTAGCTTGCCTTATTTTATATATTGTAAAACATACTTCTTCATCATTCTTTTTACTAAATCCAATCGAAATGTGATAAGGAAGTAGTTTATATATTATAATGAAACGTTATTCATATACGATATAGAAGGCAGGAAGAGTCCAAATTTTTACCCCAAAACTCTTATTAGGGAATGTTTCAGAAAAAAAAGTAAAATTGGTCGGCAAATTATTGCTTAGATATCGTTCTCTTAACCATACAGATAAAAGAAAAAATATCTTTAAGCGATACAGATCAATTATTACCAAAAATTGGAAAACGATATTCTCTTACTTTAAGAACTTTCGAGAATTCTCAAATTTTGAAAAATCTTTTTTCTTTTATTGAAACTTAACACATCTAATTTGTTTACGATTCACCTTTTCATAAACATGTAAGTATTTAAGTTATCTTAAGAAAGACCAAGAAAAATGTACATACATATAAGATTCATAAAATATAACTGAAACCGATTGTGATTTATTTTGTCAGTACCATGACGCTAATGATTTCAGTCAACATATTTTTTTTTCATTTAAGTAAGTTTTATTTCGTATTTTTCAATCGACAAATACATACAACGTTACATTAACACATTTCATAGATAGATGTGTTCTAGAACATGCCTTATTTCTATTACATAAAAGAACGAGAAAATGAAATGATTGAGTAGCATTAACAAAACAAACAAAAAAAAATTTAAGAACACTAATAAATGAAAAGAAAAATTATTCAGCACATTCATCGTTCATATGATCAACCGCCATTGCACCTCGTACTGTCATACTTAATGTCCATACTTTTGTATCAATTGAACATCCAGTTGTTGGTGGTACAGGTTTACATCGTAGAAACCAATTGCTATAATGAAGTGCTACACGTGGATGACGAAGAAGAAAATCATAGAAATATTCCGGTGCAACGGCATCCATCTATAAACAAAAATATTCAATTGTATACTTTTATAAATTTATTGAAACATTATGGATTATGACTAAGTATTGAAATATAAAAAGGCCTCTTTTCCATTGAGCAACTCATGTTTAAAGCTCTTGTCAAAATGATGTATTTTTCTGCTCTTTTCAAATAGGAATTATTTTATGATATAGATATTTTCATTGTTACCTTTATCCGATAATTCTTTTTCACAACGGCAAGGGCTTCATCGTGTAAAAACAGTTGTGCATCAAGCATTAGACAAGTAGTTGGATATCTTTCCATTAGACGAGATGCAAGACATTCTTCTTCAAATTCAGTTAATGGCGGAATGTTTTTTGACACTAATTCCGTAATATTAAAACCATTAGAACGAGTTGTTGAGGTTATATATTCAACATCGTTAGTTTTAGTCAAGGAATAACTTGATGAAACCTAAAGAAAAGTAACAAAAAAAAAGAATGATAAGTCATAGCAATGTTGGTATCGATAAAGTTTTTTCATATTGGGAACGGTACTGACCTCAACAATGGTCAGACCGAACTGAATGGACTAATAAACCGGCATGATTCATCCTTCATTTTTCTAACTCTAGTACAGTGAAATCATAATCGCAATTAGTCATATCTGCTTCTAATTAAAACATTGATGATGTAAGAGTTTATTTTAGTATTTTATACTATTTCCATTTTCATCAACTGCTTGCGAGACAGAGAAATTATTAACGGACCTGCCAATAGAGTTCGTCGAGTTCAAATTTTTGAGATATGGTCGAATCGAGGTTTGATACTATCAACAAAATTTTCTAATCTATATATGATAACCGCTCCGGAAGTACAAGATACGTTATTCCTTCTCTTTGTATTCGGTGACTAGTGCATCCTACACATTAGACAAACAGCTCGTCTGGAACTTTACAAAATTTCACAATTACTTTCTAAATGATCAAGAAGTGTGAAAGCGAATTTTTTTCGCCAGAAGAATACAGTCCTATTGGTAGCAACATGAAAATGACGTTCCAGATAGTTTGCTTTCCATGAACAATTTGCCTTTTTTTTTGTTTTTGTCATATCCTTATAAATTGCTTATGTTTACATTCTTTCCATCAGTAACCAAACAGATACGAGAATACCAGTACAATACAATACCTTGGATTATAGAGATGTATTATGAACTCCAGCAAAATTTTTGAAAGAATAAATATTGAGCGCTTCTTCAATGACTATTCTAGTATAGTAGACAGAGCTCCAGAAAGAGCTTAACATCATTCGTGTTCACGGGATTCTGGTATGGTGAAGATGTTTCGATCGTTACCGATCGAGAAATCAAAATTTTCCTAACAAAATTCCTTCCAAACGAAAAGTCAGAAATACTTTAAAAATCCATAAAATCTTTCAATTGTCTAGTTTTCAGCTTATTGTTGAAACCATGGATCTGGTATTCTATGGCAATCGATATAAATAGATTTACACACAAAGATTTAATCGAGATTTTCAGATATAGGCCTGATTGCATCCCTCTTTTCTGTATTTCACATGTAAGATAATTTTTCCCATGACTCACTTGATAAAATACAAGTCACGTAAGTTTATAACATTAATTAGTTTGTTTTTATAAGATGGAACTGTCTAATACTTCCTTTTCTTACTCAAATTTCAAAAAAATCTTTGTATTTTTTTCATTCGGTTTCGTGAAAAAGTCTCCTGATTAAATTCTGATTTTCGAGAGAAAGCCTCTGATTTTTAAAATTTAGATTTTGGCAATTCTAGTTATTAAACACTAGTATACTTAATCTGCTTCGTACACTATATTTTCTTTTCTATTTCTTATATCTATGTACACAATATACATCATAAATAGTAGGAATATGCAAATATATGACAAACAACAATGCAAAACAAATATTTGATGTTATTAAGGCGACATCGATGCGAATTGATAATATTTCAAAAGTATATTAGGATGAACTTTTATTAAATAGAACAGTTACGGATATTGTCCGTCATAAAGTCTTCAACATCAATGGAAAAAATTCAAAAAAAAAAGTCAAATCGGTTAGCAAATAAATTGTGTTTGCCAATCAGTAGGGATCATCTACTGAACTAGATTAGTCGTTTACAGTTCTATATCAACTAACGTCAGTATCTTCCTCTAAAACAAGACTATACGAAAAGATTTTTCATAACTTTAAATTCGATTTGCATTGATGCCCAAACGAGAGGATTCCTAGTAAATGAATTGATCTTTCTTTAACAGAAAAACAGATTATATCTAATCAGTTTTTATCTTTATCTTCTACTGTATTCGAATCGAAAACTGTTTTTAACACCTCTAATTTTTATTCAAAAAAAGTGTTCACTTTGATCGAAATATAAAATATGTACGACAAGGAAGCGTGTTACTATTTTGTATTTTCTATATAAGTGCATATCTTCTTCATCAAACTTTCATAAACAAACAATTCCTTGAGTTTTGAGAAATCATGCAGATATTCTGTAACATCCTGGAATAAATGCAATAAAAACAGTGATCCCTTGATTAAAATGCAAAAAAATTGACTTCTTAGATAATCAATTTTTGAATAGAAAAAACTTATAATATTTCAGAAATTTTGAAATAAATACAATCTGCAAGCTGTAATTAGCTCAACAAAAGAAAGCTGTTTTATTTCAATGCTATTTATTAAGTCATCCTCATCATGTATATTATGTGGAGTGATTAATGACTTGTGTGAGAAATTTCCTAAATGAATCATAAACAAAAACGAAAGATGTTTAAGGTTATTACGACATGAAACAATAAATATGCTATTATTTCACACCTTGATTGATGAATTTCTGATGTTCTAATCATCAATTGAAAAAGCTTATTACAAGAAATTAGTGAAAAAAAAAAATGGATACTGCACAGTACGGTATAATCACATGCAGATGTGACACTTGTCTGCCAGCAACTGTTACCGATGAAAAGAAAAAACTGACACTAAACAGATCTGACTATCATTCATCATGCTAGTATCAATAATCTGATCTTCACATGGCTACACTAGATCTGTTGAATATTGGAAAAAATATTGAGATACAAGTGATATATATCTATAAACTTGTCAATAATTTTGCATTAGTTAATCGATCAAATAATTTTCATATAAACATTTTCAAAGTGATCACTCGATCATATATGAAGAAAAAAAAAAACTTCTAAACAAATTATCTTTGACATTATCTAAATTTATACTCAGTGTAACCTTTATCTTCATAGGAACATCAAAGATATGTCAGATGATGACAAGAATAAATTCGAATACATGGTTATTGTTCTTGGAAATACTCAAAATTATCGTCGACTTCTTCAATTAATGATAAAACATATAATTCAATACTTACCTTTGGTTCTGATTTAATTGCATCAAATAGATGACTTTCATTGAGATTGTCCACAGAAAACATATGATAATCAGAAGCTTCTGCTTTAATATTACTGCTTACAGAACAACGATTAGTTGAATTCTAATTAATTCATATAAAATAATAAATGCGAAAACAAAACAAAAATAAATTTTTTATTTTTTACTTTACAATATTCTTCAAGAATTTCAATATCATCATCATCATGTAGATTATTATGATTGTGTTGATTCACTAAAACGAAAAAAAAAAATTTTTTTTTTGCATTATTTATATTAAGAATAAGCAAAAGAAAATCTATTACTGATCGGTAATGATGAATGAGTTAGTAATGGTTTCCGTTTTCTTTTTGGTAATTCTTTATTTCGTCGTAATGCATTATGTTTAGCACATAATTGATAACTATAGGCTATATTAGTGCATTCACATAAATGCCATGTACAAACAAGTCTCCAACGATAACCATCATATTTTTCTCGACGACCATTTTGATCATTTTCAATAAGTCGAATAGAATTCTTTTTAGGTGGTGATGTTAACGGTCGTGACGTTGTTGGTGCAGGTAAGTTTTGATGAGATGTAGTTGAAGTATTCGATGTTGTTGGATTAGACAATAACGATTGAAACATTTTCTGAACAAGTAATGGTGAACAATTTGATGAATTCATTTTAATTTGAAATTAAGTAGAATGGAAAGAAAAAAACGACGATGAGCCACAGAAAAAGCTGCACGTGTTTTTTTATTTCATATCGGACATGTGTTGGCGTGTATAGAACAGATAGAATTGTTTAGTCTGCTATTTGAATGTCGATTGCTATATATATGGAATAGAAAGAGAGAGAGAGAGAGAGAGAAAGAAAAAAGAAATATCGATCGAAGGTCGCCGGATATGACTGACTGACCTAAACAGAAAAAAAAATGTTGATGCATCCTATTTGAAATAGTTCTTGCATAAAAAACGTTAAACAATTCTTTCCTCTATAATTAATACTTCAGATGTTTACTAGATAAAAACTTGAGTCTATGTGCCATATAAAAAAAACACTCAAATAATTCATATAACAATAAATTAGGAAACAAATTATCATAGTTATATTATTATTAAACTTTTAGATAATGCACAATGTTCGAGATTACGATCTGATCAAGTATAAAGTAGCTAATCGATGTATGAACCATATCAAAATGCAGACAACAAATAAACAGATAGGTTTTAAATTTATGATGTGAATTTCACTTTTGATATGTATTTAATTATTTTTTAATTTGCTTCTTTGTATTGATTTTTGCATGCATTTGTTATCTCTTTCTATTCTGCTAAGTGATAGATCAATGAGAAAGAATTCTTGAGAAAATGCGCACGAATCAATAGACGTAACAAATGAGGCGCTAGCAAATAGTGTACTCACTTTTCAATCTTCAGAGAGCTGCAAATGACAGAAGATTTATTGTCAGAAAAACAAAAAAGGCACAGAGTATGTTTCTGATAACAAATTCTGTTTTGAAACTTTATTTCTATGAACTGATGATAAACTTTCATATCAGGTTTTAACTTGTATTGTAGAAAATCAAGAATAAACTAATTAAACAGATAAAAAGAATTATTGAGCACATCTTCTATTGATTGAATATTTTTTATCTGATTTTATTGCTTTTGACAAATCTTGATGACATAACACATGCTTATACATCTATGGATATCGTTCCACTTTATCAACGGACCTTTTTTTCCCGTTTCATAAATAATTTTTTCTTCCTTACATAGACCACAATCTAATGATTGATCGTTTGCTTGACTAGTAAAGGCTCAATAGCTTAATCACATAATGAATATTATTATTTTTTTATAAGAAAGTGATGGGACACTGTAGAACTGAAACACTACTAGTGTTTTGTGGGTGATAGTTCAAACGAATACTAATATATAGGTAAGACAATTAGAAAAGATTAATTGATATTAGAGAAGATAGTTTCGAAATTCGAATAAACAAAATCAATTAATTATGATGATATAGTAATCATAAAAAGCATAGAAATTTTCTTCTTTTTTGTTTGTTCGAATGAAATGTGCATATTAGTGTGATTTGTCGATGTTGCTTAGTTGGATGGCTGTGATCGTTCACTTCATTCGCACTCACACATACCTCAGTTAGAATAAACAAACAAAGAAAGAAATATCTAAGCTCGTTTCGATTGCTTTGTCATCATAATTCATCGATTTCGTCTATTCTAAACTAACTACTCTGATGTAAATGAGTCTTTTTTAACCATCTTACTCATATATTATTCGTTCGGACTATCATCTACAAAAGACTAGTAGTGAGTTTCTTCTACAGCGCCCTATCACTTAAAAAAAATGAATATTCATTATGTAACTAATCAATTGAGCCTTAATCAATTGACGAAACGAGACTGCACTCATCTTTGTACAAGATAAGGCAAAGTGAGACGTATTTTTCATTCAGCTAATATCAGTTCCATTGTCATACAATTTCGTTTTTTCATTTGAAGCCATCGAGAAAGAACGTCCAAGCAAAGGCATATATGTTGAATGTGAAAGTTGAATACAATGAGGGTTATTCCGAATTCGCTTATAAGCCTCCAGCCAATAAAAATAGGGATGAACATATATCGTTTGTTGCTAAGAGCGGCTTGTCTTCTTTGACTTTCTTTCTTTGTACTATTCATTCGTTTCGCTTTCATTTATAACTACTTCATTTGTGAAAATACTGATTGGAAATAAGCTTTAAAAAGAGTAAGGAACAAATAAAACATATAAGCTTCTCAAAACTGGATGAGCAAGTAAGTTGAAACAAAAGAATTTATAGTTGGTCAGATATCATTATTTTCTTCACTCTTAAATGATTATCATCATGGTTGCTTTTTTCATCTATCATGATCATTTGTTTTTGCTATATCATTTAATTTTTTTTGATAAGTGCTTTTATTTGATCAAATATCGATAGAGGTTGACCTAAAAGTATTCCATATGTTGATTTTCAGCTTGTAGATTCATCGAATAAGTGGTCTTTATTTAGATCTTTGATTTTTATCATCTCAATACATTCAGCAAGTAGACGCCATATCAACACCTCACTATTTTGTTGAAGAAAATAACTGATTGTTCGATAAGACGCAACATTATGGTCGAAATAAGAGTAAATATAAGCAATAGTTGTACTTAAACATCTGGTAAATGATGGCTTTCACATACTTTGTGTGTTAGTTAGTGAACATGCTAATCTGTGTCGACAAGGTGCACCGAAAAATTCTGAATCAAATTCTTCTTGTAACCTAATTTTCATGGATATGATTAATCTAGATAAACCAACAGTTTTTGCATGATATCATTGTAATCAAGATATCTTTTATAAGGTCTCAATAGTACGTTTTGTGAAAAGCTTCATATACATGCGACATCATCAAATGGAAAAGAGATATTGAATTATAATGGATTGTCATCATGTTGCACACTACAATAAAATGTGTCGCTACTCACAGTACTGCAGACTATCCCGAAAATATGTTGTAGTCCGAATGTGTGTTGGTATATCTACTGACAATTCAAGCATCGTTTTGTTTTGTGCCTATGGCTACGTATAGCCAAATCAATTGCATATACTGACCTCACCCAAATCGGTCATTGCGACCGTTGGAAACGGCGTCTTATCAGGCGAGAAACAGCTATAAAGCAACATATTACTACATCAATTTCGACATGTTTTCGCCATAATCCGTCTTACGAACCGTTTTTCTCACTAGAAAAAGGTCATCGTTTGTTCTCGGTTTTGCTTCCATAATGTGGCATGACGTATTACGTCGCCGTTTTTCGACCTTTTACGTTGCTATGACGGTATTTAACACCGTTCACAACAATGTTTTCTTGGATCTGAGTATATGTTTTCGTATGTCATTCATCTAGATTATTTCTCAATTAGTTATTACTCGAGAACATACTGAGAGATCGATCGACGATCAAGAAAAGACCTCCTTGAAACGATCTGATCGAGGTCAGATCAAGTCGAGACGGATAGAAGTTAAGATCTAACTGTCTTGAATTTTTAGCATCGATATCATTTATTCAAAGTACACTGAAAAACGAGTAACTATTTGCTTCTGGATCAAAAATGACAAATGCGTTGGAGACTGGATTCGAACCATATTTTCAGCATGTATCGCATGGGTACTGAACAGATTGTATCGCATGCTTTGTCGAAAAGTACAATACATGTGACACACGTTATCTAGGTATATATAAAACGTATATACTTTCATATTTTCTTTATTACTAGCATCATGCAACCAAGACTAATAGCGTGATTATTTAAAGTCATCAAGTGAAGTATGAGTAAAGAATGCTGCTTTAACATTTATAGCAATAAAATTTGATTCGGTTCATGCATATGATAAATTGCCCGTCACTTATCATGACGACAATGTTATTTTATGGACATTGGTCATGTATTGCTGCACCAAATAAAAATACCTATATTGCCTACCGTAATAAACCAAAACATCTCTTTGCACCAGAAACTTCTTCTTTTTCTTTTGATGGTTCCATTTTTGTTGTTATCAATTTTCGATTACTATAAAAATAATTCATATGGTTTCGGTATTTCTGAATCTTTATACGATTATCAATGTCTGTTTTACCTCAATAATGTACTGAAAATTGTTGGTTACAAGCGATACAGGCTTCGTGAGATGAATCAAATTTATATTCTTTTAAAAATGGTTGATCTTCAATCGCTTCCCATCATAGCCTGTTGAATATATCTTTATTACGATTTCTTTTTTCTTAAATTTATCTTCTTTTGATTGCATTTGTGATTTTTCACCTGTTACTAGTACAGCAACATCTTCTTTTTCACCGATCATGTTTCCGTCACCTTCTCCATCCATTTTTTTTCTGCTTTTGCATAGCTACTACAACTTAACTAGGATTATTGACTTTTATTAAACAAATATGAAAACGATAGTATATATTGATCTGTACAGAGCAGATGGTTAGTAGAACATGTGACAGAAATAAAGACAATTAGAGAATCAAGTAAGAATGAAAAGAAAAGATTCCCTAGAGAATATACTGAGTTAAGGGTACCCAAAAAAGTACCCTGATACCAGTATGTCACAGGAACTTTTGGGTACCAAAGTACTTGTAGGTACTTACAGGTACCTAAGTGGTACTATGGCAAGTACCCTGCTGGAGAATGCACAGTAATTGGGTACCTATAGGTACTGATCAAGTACTGAATCAAGTACCATTGTATAGTATTTCTAAGTACCCTGTTACCAAATTTTCAGTATGTTCAGGATCGAACCTGATCTTTGACTTTTTAAAATTTTTTCTTTTTCTTGAGATAATTTACTAGATTTTTTTTACTTTATTCAATTTAATTTTTTCAATTCTAAAAACTTAGCAGGAACAATGTCGGGATCCGACTCAACTTGAGTTGGTCGTAGACCACTACAGGGTAGTCCGATCTTAATTTACAACCAAGCTCGGCATTTCCTCGACTAAGAAATAGTCAAGAAATAATTTAGAAAAAACTAGTATGAAAATTGATTATTTTCTTATGATTTATCGAGTTGTTTATATAGAGCCGTACGTAAAAAAGAAAACGGTGAATGAATAGTCGCCATACAGAACGCGAAAAATTTAGGATACCCTGTCGAGATTTCCTCAGTAAAGTTACAGACTTGTGTATCCATGCAGGTACTTATTCAGTAAATGTACTTTTACGGGTACTCCAAACAGTACATACATCAGTAAAATTACTGAGAATTTTCAAAGTACACATACTGGGTACCCTGCTAGAGCTTTCTCAGTACATGGGTACCCTGAACTCAGTACTTTCTCTAGGGTTGGTAGTTTCTTGTACTCAGTGACAGACAGGCATTATTTTCATTATCCGATAAAAATGAGACAAAGCCACCAGGAAGCATTGATGAGAGCTTCCATCAACATTTTTAACAAAATAATCTAATGGAATGAAAAAATGTTGTCTTGAAAGCTATCAAAGAAAAAATGTCTGAAAAGGTAGAAATAACAGAAAAACAGGAGAAAACTTTTTGAAAAGTAGAACTTTTGTACTAAATGGCAAGAGATAACAGCACTGCTACAAAAATTTGTTTTTATTTTTAATTTGTCGAATTCGAGAATTTAACTCATTTAGCAACTCTACTGTAAGTTCTATAGTGTACGCTTCAATGGCACGTGGAAGAACCGAAGAGCAGAATGGGAATGCAGCTAAGAATTTCTTTAACTATAGTGAAGAATATCTGATTAATTCTGAAAATCCAGAGAACAAGTAGAAATAAGTGCAATAAATCAGTTCTATTATTAAATCCTGTGCAACAATACTTGAGCAAGAAAAACTTAACTGAGACACTGATTCATCTTGACTCTTATTATCATTGAAAACTTCTGTCAATTCTCGTATGCGCATTATTTCAGGTGGACAATGATCAAAACCAATAGGTTATTTAATTCTATTGTTGTTCTCAGAAAACATTTAAAAAACCAATCATTTTATGTATTCAAGATTGTCAATAATAATTATAGATTTGTGTAGCGGTTATCGATCGTTACACTTCACGTCATGTATACAATCGTCATCATTATATTTATGTGTTGAAGCGCTGGCCTTGTTAATTATTTCTCGTTGTCTTATTTGCGTAAGTGTGTCCTCTTTATTGCTGTTAGCTTCTGCATGATCGCTCACTCTGATTTATGAGATGATGTAGACGAAGAAATGATAGGATTAGAGATGTACAAATGACAAAATACACCACTGTATCCACGCGCATGATCAACACACTCTTATACTTCATTACAATCTGCATCACTACAATATCTGAGCACGGTTATATTCATGAAGAATTGGTGAATTTGGTGGCGACCAGTGCTATTGAATCTCATAGGACTCTATTTAACGACCAATATTGCCAAAAGCGCTTATGCTTGATCAATTAGCCCTACGAGAACGGTGATACATACGTTGTACTATCTATTTTCCAATAAAGAAGATGTTTTCTCTCTTTCATATTATTATGATCTGTAAGGTAATAGAACGTCCTATCTTCCATCTCATGAATATCATTTTTCCCTTTCTTCCTATTATATAGATTCTTCTCACGTGTTCTCCTTTCTTTCTGCTAAGATACACCGACGTCATAATCTTTTCCTCTTCTTTTGATATATTATCATCAGTTTTTTTTAATGTAATCATCTTCCCAGGTCGAAGAAAACGGCGTCGTAAACGGCCTTAAACGTCGTAATAACGATGTAAAACATCGAAAAACGGTGTCGTAGTCCGTCATACCAGATGAGGGAAGCAAAATCAGGGAAAACGATCGCCGTTTTCTAGCAATAAAAACGTCTTGTAAAACGGTATGATGTATTACGGCGAAACAAGGTCAAAATTAATGCCGTAATTTGTCGTTTTATAGCCTTTTCAAGCCAGTTAAGACGCCGTTTCCGACGGTCGGAATCATCAGCCTGGATTAAACCAAATACAATAAATTGGGTGCTGAACTATTTTTCAATTGAAAAAAATCCGTCTCAAGGGGTTAAGGACATTTCTGCAAACAACAAACGATAAATCGAAAGCTTTTTGTCTTGGATCATAAAAAGAACATAAAAGCTCAAGCTTTCATCAATTCGATCATGCATAATCAGACTTAATGATGGAAACTCTGCATATTAGAGATTAATCAGAGACCAAGTGAAAATCATCAAGAAAAATATTCAGTCTAAGTATGATGAACGTTTTCTTGATACCTACTAAACTAAAATGTGTGGTGAGCTCTAGCATCAAAATTTATCCTGCTGAAATGATACCCAATTTAGGTAATGTCGTAGTCAAAGAATGGCTGAATGGTTCAGCGTTCTTCTTCATACTTAAGCACTTCGTACGCGTCTCTTTTTTTTGCTGTGGTGACACGCTTTCAAAATTGTAAAATCATTTCTTTAGTGTTCTTGCAGCCCATCTTGAACTATGGGATAGTGCAATATATACTTTCTAGAGACTTGCACAACGTTGTGTGAATGTGTGCCAGTGTGAGTGATGGTCACAAGAATCTCAGACGGTGTAACCTATGAGGTTCTCATTTATACACCATCTTCTGCGTATTCAACTGCTTACAAGCTATTACGTTTCTATTCCAATATATATACAGTTTTAATAAATATTTTTCTGGATGACTTCTCTATTACTCGACGTTTCAAAATTCGGTAATGGACCATTGGCCAACAGGCATCTACATAAAAAAAATTCTGTTGTGACCAAATCGGAGCAAAATGGGTAAATTTCACGAACTCATCATTTTATGCTTAAGAAACACGATAAGTCAGACTAAACTTAAAACCAATCATAATACATCATGCCATGAAAAATAACAAAAGGATAATTGATAGATTTAACTACATACATACGATATGTTGTATTTTATGTCGCATTCTATGACATATTTTTGCTTAGTATGCATAAGCTAAGCTTTTAAAACTATAGCACTATGATATGGTTTACCAATGATGGCAAACCAGTATATGAACTGTTGTCTATTTCAACCCTTCGAAACATCTTATAGTGGCGATAAAACCTGGTTTTGCGATTACATATTCAGATGACAACTTAAAGCTTTATCAAACCGCGATTGCCAATGAAATTTTGGCAGAAAGTCGTGTGGAATTGCAACCAACTTTTCACATCTTATCCCTAGTGAAACACCCCTAGAGAATATACTGAGTTAAGGGTACCCAAAAAAGTACCCTGATACCAGTGTGTCACAGGAACTTTTGGGTACCAAAGTACTTGTAGGTACTTACTGTAACGACAAACTGGATTGAATAGCTTTTCGCCATTCTCGGCAATGATGTTTATTCAGCTATTTCACATATCCAGAGTGTAACAACTTCATACATAATACGCATATATATAGGAGAGATATAGAAGAGAGACAGGAGAGAGATATATTAGAACAACGGCAAGAGAACAGACAGAGAAGGAAGGAGAATCATCGAACCGTGTCATCAATATCAGCACAGACAGGAGAGTGATATATTAGAACAACGGAAAGAGAACAGACAGAGAAGAAAGGAGAATCATCGAGCCGTGTCATCAATATCGGCACACTTACACGTACCTAAGTGGTACTTTGGCAAGTACCCTGCTGGAACATGCACAGTAATTGGGTACCTGAAGGTACTAATTAAGTACTGAATCTGGTACCATTGTATAGTATTTCTAAGTACCCTGTTACCAAATTCCCAGTATGTTCAGGATCGAACCCATCCTTTGATTCTTTAAAATTTTTTCTTTTTCTTAAGATAGTTTACTAGATTGTTTTTTTACTTTATTTAGTTTAATTTTTTCAATTCCAAACACTTAGCAGGAACAATGTCGGGATCCGACTCAACTTGAGTTGATCCTAGACCACTTCAGGGTAGTCCGATCTTAATTTACGATAAAGATCGGCATTTCCTCGACTAAGAAATAGTCAAGAAATAAATAAGAAAAAATTAGTACGAAAATTGATTATTTTATTATGATTTCTTGGATTGTTTATATAGAGCCGTACGTAAAAAAGAAAACGGTGAATGAATAGTCGCCACACAGAACGCGACAAATTTAGGGTACCCTGTCGAGCTTTCCCCAGTAAATTTACAAGCTTGTGTTTCCATGCAGGTACTTACTCAGTGAATGTACATATACGGGTACCCCAAACAGTACATACATCAGTAAAATTACTGAGAATTTTCAAAGTACCCCTACTGGGTACCCTGCTAGAGCTTTCTCAGTATATGGGTACCCTGAGCTCAGTACTTTCTCTAGGGATCTTGTAAACAAGATCTGGAAATCTTGAATTTGATAAGCAAGATCTTTGAAAATCAATCTGTCTTTATATATGTTGATCATATCAGATTTATCTCTGTAAAAGAGCTTGTAAAGATCTTCTCAATATTTTAATATCTCAAGATCATGGGAAAACACATCAACTTTAATTATCTGTTTCTAAGATCTTAACTAGGACAAAAAGTGACATCGTAGATTTAACTACGCGAATTCTCTTCAATATTTTCTGATTCAGTCACGGGAAAAGACGCTCAAAATGGTCCATGTATGAAATTTGATGTAAATAAAAAATTTCAGTAGTGAAGGCTTCTGTGCACCAATCAGGTTATAGAAGTATAAAACAAAGCCAAGGGGGATACGCAGTAGACTTACTCATATACTAAGAATTTGTTTGAATCTTGTGCAACCAATTTTATTGTATATTCCTGTAGGTGGGTAAGTTTTTGTTGAAAATATGATTGACAACAGATTCTAAGCTTTGACAACGATAATCGTATGATATTCTTTTTTTAGATAGAAACTTTCTAGATACAATGCTTTTTAGATAATCTTTCAATTTAAAACAACGAAATATAATCTTTTTTAAATTGTATGACTAATGGAATGTTTTAAGATATGATTTCTTCATTCTAATATGCTGTTTTTTATTGTAATTTTATTTCATTTAAATCAATCTGTATAATGTGAGATATTTTTTTATTTATGTGAATAATTTTCATCTATTTCGAATATATTTCTTGTAGCATTTTTACTAGTGAACGGCTATGATAAAAAAAGATTTTGTATCTTTCAATAGAAACAGGAATAGTAAATAAAGAAAAAACAAAAGATTATTTGTAGGATCTTGGAAATCGTGAATTCTAGTATCTAAGATACAATTTTCTGTGCAAAATATCAGTGAATAAGATCATAAAAGACAAGATATTGTGTAAAAGATCTTGAATATCTGTTACTAAGATCTAAACTATCTGTTCCCAAGATCTAACCACAGATCTTGTTACAAGATAATACAATTATCGTGTACAAAATTCTTCAAGATCTACTAACATTTCTGTACGTTGGATCTTGGTCAAGATCTTGCTTACAAGATGTTTCACTAGGGATAAGTTCTGCTTGATAAGAACGCCATAATTTCTAGTGCATCTAAGCGGGTTATTGATAGTTGACAAACATAAATTTGAAAAAGTACCCCAATAGTTGTTTTGTTCAAGTCGATTGATAATGAAGGAGAGAGAGAGAAAAAAGAGTATTTCAAATATAAAAGTTACAAATAGACTTTTTCTTTTTGTGTGCAGGACTAACGAGAAATATTGTTGGCATCTTGTGATACTGGTCTAGTTCATCACTACACATAGAACATATGAATATGAAACGTATGGTAAACAAGTATAGGTTTAATTAATGCAATTGGCTTTTGATGAAATGTATATTAAAATAGGCATCTTGATTTCGTTATCGATCAATAATAAACAACAAAAGCCTATGGACAATCATAATCAATATATTCTCAGCATATACCTTTGATGAAATATTAATTATTTCTGAACACTATGAGATAAGATATTTTTTGAAATCATTACCTTAGTGCTATGTCAAAAGACATTGCCTTCATCGTTCGAAATTAACGAGTTTAAAAAAAACAGGTCACTGATGAATTAATTTTAGTGTAACTTTCACTTCCAGTGAATAAGTTTCTGCTAATTTTCTCTTTTTGCTTATGACACCAGTGTTCATAGGAAGAAATCATGATAATCGTTCATCATGGCTCATATATACTAATTGGATACGTTCATTATTATTAGTTGAAACATGCTCAAGTTCATCTATTGATATTGATGAAAAAGAGTATTTCAAACAGAAAAATAGTTAATTATATGCTGAAGATCCTCGAAATTGAGGGCAGTAATTAAATATGAAATGAATATGATGGTGAACCTAATCATTATTTTTGTATTATGATTGTATTCGATCATTATTACGCATTAAATTATAACACAACTTATTATATATTAATTAGACTTTTTCATAATATTGAATCAAAACTAATTTTATAATACTACCATCTTTTTGACTATGTCGTTCTACTGTTGACAACTATTCAGCATAATAAAGTTTTTTTTTCATGCCTTTTGCAGACAAAACTGTCTTCCACTTGACTATTGTTCAAGTGAAAAAGGAACGTTTCTATCCATTGAACCAATAATCAAAGAAATTTGATAGACTTTATATAAGTGATGAAAAACTATAATTGATCAAGACATATCATTAACTCAGAAATAAACATTCAGTATCAACTAATCGCTTTCAGAAAATTGTTATTATTAGACAATTATGTTGTATCACGACTGCATGCTAAAGCAATGATTTCATAAGATCTGAGATATAAAATAGAACAATTATATTGATCTGAATACATATTAAATGAAACTGTTGAATAAAGAACTTCAACATCAACTTACAAAAAAATAGAAAAATTCTTTATCATAAAGATGCTGCAGTAAACTTTTAAAGGTAACGGTAGTGATAGCTCATTTAGATAGTTTTATTCATATTTGTTTTCACAGCTGTTGCAAAGCTGTAGCAGCATATTTTGACGATTATATGAAATCCGACCAATCTGTCTTGTTATTGGCAAATGATTTTCTCATAGTCACAGCAGCTTGACAAGTAATAAATTGCATTGAGTAAATAAAACTTATACCAAATACGATGCAAATGTGTTCGGAAGGAACTATATATTTTAGAACGAATGCTGTAGAGTATAGAACTGACAAGTAACTTGACTTCTTGGTTAAATTATAGTCTATTTTAGTTGTTAATTGAATTATAGGTCAGTTAAGTGAATATTCAAACTGATTGGATACCCAATACACCAGTTTTGACTGGGACAAATCTAGATCGACTCTTAACTAATACTTTAATTTTATGGATTACTTCTGTTGCTGAATTGTAAAAAATGAGATCATTTCCATTATTATTTGACAAGATATGAGGCTACATAATGGGTTGGAGATGATCTATGACGATTTTATTCATTGATTCGTATTCTACTCGAAAATATCTGTATGTAAAAGACTGTATACAATAAATTAGAATAAGTGTCTTCAACATCTTAATTAGACTACCTCAAAATTTAACTTAGCGTTAATAGTTTGCCTAATAAAACACCGAATTTTTTTCAAAAGTAGAAAATAAAATGTGAATTATGCAAAATATTATTCATTAAATGGTTTGTCTTATTGATACTTTTCTTTTGCAAATGAGTATCTCTCAAATTGAATAAGTTTGTGCAAAATGGGCACAATTTATATTTTATTTTATTTGTACAAATAGAACCAGTTGGTCTTATTCAATATTTTAAGCATGAATGACAAGGAAACATTTCATGTAGATTATTGAAATTGTTTTTCAAAATATAACATATGTTACAAGACTACCTTTATCTTCTGTTGAAAAACTTTTCATAAAAGTCACAAAAATTCGAAATATGAATATTTCAATTATCTTTAATAAAATAAAGAAATGTGAAAGAAGAAACTTAAAAGTTCAGTAAGAACTTTAATTATAAATAGAATGTTAACGTAGCAGCTGCTCTTTATATCATATATGATGTGATACCTGGAACTTTCTATTTGATTTCAGTTTGTGATAGGCGAAGAAAGAGTTTACTGCATAACTTAGAAAAAAACGTACAAACAAAAGTTGTCAGGAAATGCGTCATGACTTGGTTTATTACAGCAAATTAGTGCATCAATTTTTCAAATAGTTGACGCAACATATTCTAAAAGTCTACACACACAATGTTTTTTATGCGTTGTCGATATAATTCAAAGTTCTTATGGAGTTTTTAAAGAAACTAAAACAAAGAATAGGACTTGATTTTCTTGATCGAAAGCCCTTGGTCAAGTCCGTTGAATTTCTAAACTATTCGATTATTGACATCTTGACAAAGCTGACTGTTTGAAAGTATTGAAATCTTTTAATTTCGCAGTCAAATATCGTAAAATTCTATGCATCGGATATAATGACATTTGACAACAGAAACTTATCGAAAATTGATGATAAATCGGTTTGTCCAAAAGTAATACTATTACGTTTTTGACACTTTTTTTTCAATTATCTCGAAAGGCTTGACAGCTAGAAAGCTCATTTAAACGTCATTCGACGCAACTTATAACAATCTATTTTTTCTAAATGAGTTTTGTTAAAAGCATAAATGTCACATTCATAATTAGCTTAAAAATTTGCACTGAATAATACTTTCAGATCTGTTCAAGACAAAAAAAAGCTTTTTCAAAAAATTGATCAGTGAAGTGCCGCGCTAAACTGACAAGCTGGAATAATCCGTTAAATCTTATCTTTTCTGATCATCAGAATAACTTAAAGATATATTCAAAGTACTTTATGTTCCAAATGGATCAGAATTCGATCACAAAGTAGTGTTACATCTAATGATGCTTTTTCGGACCATTAAAACAAAACGAATATTCGAAAATGCTTAGCCATCATAGACATTTGTTTTAGTTCTAGAAAACTATTTCTGGAAGCAGAACTCTTTTCTTTCTATTAGCTTTATTAGATTTTTTTTTCCAAATTAGCCAAAAGAAATGATTATTTTGATCTTCCATTCATATATTTTATTCTTTTCAAGTGCTTTTACTGCTCAATTTCTTATGTCAACACCGACAAAAGTTACAATTGCAAGATGTTTTGATAAATTAATAAAATATAACTTGAATACACTTTTTTTTTATTTAAATTTATTTTTGAGTGAAAAGTCTAAACATGAGACAATAGAATATTGTAAACATTTCATCTAATTGAAACCTTCTCAACAGCAGTGTATATGGACAATGTATTAAATAATTAAATAGAGAAACATGATAATTGTTGCAATATACTAGTCGGATGACGTTAAATGGTCTTATATTCGACTGTGTATGACGTTGTATATAGCATATTACATTGACCGTGATATTCATTCTAGTCGGTATTGTTTTAATGAAAAAAAATCTGCATATCTTAGCAGTTCCTAAATATCTGCAATAATTTTTAAGCTTATCGTATCTGTTAACCGGCAATTTCTTATCGGATGTTGTAAAAGTCTTGGCAGATATAATTTAGTTGTGCAGAATAAATTATAGGATCTGTTGAAATCAGAGTTCAAGATTGTTCATCCTGCATGGTTTTCTTTAGATTTCATATATTTCTATATCATGTTGTTGACAGAGAAAACAAGACTAATTACTGCATATTTGTTTAGTTTATTTTAATACGATGAATACTTATGAATGTTTAGATACATTTAAAGAAAAACACTGCAAGAAGCTGTTATTTTAACATTGATATTATGAAAAACAAAAATGTGTTTAATTTATTTTACATTCAGTCTTTGCTTCCATTATACACAATGGCTGTTGGATGATGATCTTGACTATCATCTGTAAAATAATCATCAAGTGTTAAAACAATTTTTTGTGCAAGATCTGGTGTTACATGATTGTGTTTGTTTCGATTCGAACGTAAACAATTGCTTTCATTATTTTTACAATAAGTATCATAAATTAGTTGACGTAATAATTGTTCATTATTTGATGCTGTTTTTTGATCAAATTCTTTCATTTCATCTAACGCCATTTCAATTGCTTGATCAGAAACGAATGCTTTTGCTTGTTTATTATGAATAAGAATATTAAGTAAAGAATATACAACTGGATTGTATGACGCAGATGACCTATAAAGCTTTAGACCCATTACAGCTTTGCGATATACCGGTGGAACAGGAGCTAAACAATTGACAAACACACAACAGGAAATCAATAACAAACCAAATGCTCGAAGAAACATTAGAACTGTTCAGTAGTTAATAATGAAGCAACAAAGAAAAATGTCTGTATATATATTTTTGTATATTATAAGATAAATAATTTAAGTCTATAAAACAAAAGATGAATATGTAAAAAATTCTTAATATTTATATTATCAAGAGCTCATTCCATGCATAATATTTTTCATTTTTCTTAATAAGATGATGAAAAACTATCGTGATATTTTTTATAAGACGGAACATTCAGTTACCTATTCTGCCATTATCATAATAAATGACGCTCATCGAAATTACATATTACTACGTTTCTCTATTGAGATATTTATAGCGATTATTACCTTAAAAGTCATTATAAAAAAAAACAAAATTTATCCTTATAGTTTGTGACCTCCTGAAAGTGCCAATTTTCATGAGAGAAGAAATTAATCTATTTTGCATCTTTCAATATAGTATCGAAAACAACATGATTTATTTATTTTACACAGCAGATATTGAAAAAGATTCTGAAGCAAACATCTAAGAAAATAGAATGTTTGAAGTTTTTGTTCTAGATATTATATAAGCAATTCATTAGAAAAACTATCATTTACTATGGTTCAAATTTTATATTATTATCAGATGTTTTCATCTTTATTGAAACCAAAATAATAGTATCTACATGAACAATGAGTAGAACTTTTGAGATTACAAAAAATGATACTAGATAGAATGAATGAGACTATTCTATTACTGATACCATTTGAACTTATAATCCAACTCTATCGTCATATGTAGAATACGTAATCGGAAAGATGAGATCTGCGCAATAAACTAGTGAAATTAATCATCTAGAGTATAACGGGTACTGGACTAGTTGCAGATGACTACTTGAAAGAAAAATAAATGAAATAGGCTCAAGAAAAAATGATAGATTCCTTGAAGTTTCATGTCTCTTTCTAAACAAAATTACATTTACTTTGACATTACTGCAAAAAGAAAATAAATACAGTTTTACTTTAGAATTAAAACATTGGCAACATTTCTGGAAAAATCTTCATCATGAAATGAATATGGACATGATGAATGAATAAAAAAAAGGTGTTTCATAAGTTTCGACTTTCTTTTTTTTTTCAATCTTGATCGTATTTGAAAATGGATGGGCATTGAGTATATGTATTTGAAGAGTAGCATACGAGGTATCATCCATGAGAAAATAGGCTCAATTTGCATCAACTCAAAGAAAATATGAAATGAGTCGAATTTCTTATGGATGATAGCTTATATGCTACTCTTTAAGTAGATAGATTCAATATTCATTCACCTTTAGATATAGCCAAGATACAAAACAACTAAGAGATTCAAAAGCTATGAAACACCCTTTACCAGTTTGCCAGAATGTCAGACATCAGTGTATGAACTGAATTCCTTTTGTGCTGCATGGTCGAATGATATCAGATCATAGAAATATAGTAGAGAAAATAATTAAAGAAAACGTTTATTTATCGCTTCAAATAACTTGGTAATAAGTGTGAATAGTCTACTCACTCTGTTTTTTTAGAAAAAAACTATATTTTGGTATAAAAATCAAGAACCAACTTAACTTCCTACACATCATTGAAAAAAAGCATTTTCTATGCTATAGGAATCAGCATTAACATGTTTTTTTATTTTTCTTCTGGTTTAAAAACAATTAGCAGAAAATAAAAAAAAAAAGTTGTTGCTTGAGAGTAAAATTGCAAGAGCTTTCTTCAAGGATATTTGATTTTAGGCGTTTCCTTCTCGGCAAGTCCATTCAGGCAAAAATATGTCAGATGCAAAATTTGTTGTTCAGACGTTGTTCTTTAGAACAAAAAAAAAATTCTTCATGTAGAATTCGACAATATAACATAACAGAGTTTGACATTTTTGCAAACACTTTTTCATCGTATATTAATTCGAATAAGAGTAAAAATTTATTTTTCTGTTCGATTTTATGTGGAAAATTAACAGTCAAGCTTTAAAACAATTTATCTAATTATACATCTGGCAAGCATATATAGAATTTTGTTCATTTCAGTAATTACATCTTCTTGAATCTGAGTTGCAAAAAATTAAGAAAATCATGTTCTTTTGTTTATAACTCAATACTGTTTACTGAATTATATAGCATAATTAAATAAAAAGTTTATCATGTAGAAGTTTGAATTTTGTCATAGCTAGGTTGTTAAAGAACCGTACTAATAATTAATATTTCTTTTTTATATGAAAATAATGCGAAAACGCCTACAAACACGCGACTATTCTTCAATTATTCAATCCTTTCATGCATATGTCCTGATGAATTTCTCAAAAGAGACACTTTAAGCGTAGGATATATCAACTCTATTGGATAAAATTATTTCAATAATTTAAGTTTTTCATGAGAAATGTCCTAACAAAAATTTATGAATAAAATTATTGATGGACTTATACATGTTTTAATAATATTATCTACAGATATTTTAGAAAAGGAAGTTCTATTCAATAGGTTCGTATGTAATGGTGAATAGAATATTCAATGTAAATGACATATTAAGTAACAACAAGAAAAACAAACATCAATTATTATTAAATTTTAGTGCTCATTTTGCAGTGTTGTTCAAGATTATGTATTCTATAATCTTGTTTTTGTTAGTTTTTTATGAATTCTTGTTGAATGAAATTTAATTTTTCTTTTTGATAGATTACTAGGTTTATTAAAGAGTGATCGAGATGTTTCGATGCTTCTTAGTAAATTGATGACATATATGATAAACCTAAATATGGTTTATTAATCGAAGTATGTCATTTTATAGAAAAAGCTTGAGGCTCTTATTTGAGAGAAAAAGATAGTATGAAAAGCGAAAATGTTGCACAACATTATGGTCGTGTTACTGCTCTGGAGTGAATGTTTTCATCGTATACTTTTTGAGAAAACTCATGTAAACAAAAGGCTGATAATCAGATTAAAATCAATTATTTTTGGATTAAAAATCGATTAAAACAGCACTATTTTTATCTGATTTTAATTAGATTTTTGGCTTTCAAGACAAATGTCATTTAGTTTTAGTTTTTTTAATCTACTTTAATCGATTAACAAATTCTAATTAAGTATAAAATCAATGTCTAATAATCGGTCATAAGTGTTTTCATTTTAATAATCGATTAAAATAGATTAAACACATTTAAAATCAAATAGAATTTGCTTTGAAGGTCAAAACATCTGACTAAAATCAAGTATCAAGAGTGTCTTTTTAATCCAAATATAATTGATTTTAATCTGATTCTTAGCCTTTTATTTACATAGATTTTCTTAAATAGTTACGATAAAAATATTCGCTCTAGATTAGTAAACTGACCATGATATTGTACTACATTTACGCATTTTGCAGCATCTTTTTTCTCAGATAACTGCCTCAATCTTTTTCGATTAAATGACATAATTCGATCAATTAACCATAAATGCGTTTATTATGGATACCATTGATTTACTGACAGAGGTCGAAATTTCATAATCATTATTAAGTTCTACTAGAACAAATAGTTATGTAGATCGTTCTCTATTCAAGATATTATTGTCTTAATAATTTTTCACTTGTTTATCGGCTTTGTTTTTCGTCATTAATGCTATTCTGTAGTTGAGAAACAATATATTAAAAAGTTTGTGAGTAAAATCCCTTGGGGCTGAAATGTAAAACTCATATGTCTTCTTTAGTTTCATTATACTAATATAAAATACGCAAAGTGTAAAATTTCTGAACAACAATAGTTCTTTTCCAAGGATAATCAACACTTAGCAAACTCTATGTCTTTTTAATTTCTACATTTTAAACAGCAATTTTGTTTTCTTTTTTTTTTTTTAATTTCTTTTTGATGATTTATTATTAGTCTAACCATGGATTTAATGGACAAATAAGTCTGTTGTACACATTCGTTATATCTAAAGCAGATCTGAACGATTTATTATATATCTTAATCAAAATCAGAAATACTGATATTGATTATCCTTGAAATTTAGAACTTAATCAGTACATGGTTTTGTGTTGGTTGTATGAGAGTTGTAGGAAATTGAAACATCATCATTTATATCTCTCATGTAGCCGTTTATCTGTACAGAGATCAGAAACTGCGTTATTTAGAATATGGAAAAACGTATTCTACCCATTGCAATTTTAAAGAACGTTGTAGAATGTTCTTAATCCTTCTAAACCTTGTTATTAATGACATTCAGCGCCTTTAATCCTGACAGCTAAAGCCTATAATGAGGAGCCGAAAAACTTCAACTTAAAACTCACATTCACTATTTTCTTCGAAAATGTACGTGCGATTCATAAAAATTTGTTTATAAATAAAAATTTTAAACAAAAGACGAAATAATGATCATCCAACAACCGTTTGACAATGGTAACAGTTGACACGATCAGAAAAATAATAATACACTATACTTCGATATCAATGTATAGAATTTGGATTTATAAATCAATGAAAATAAATAATAAAAAAATCTATCTACACTATCATCTTCAAGATTTAATCAGTTAATTAGCAAAATTTAATACATTTTTCAGAGAGTGAATGATAGAAGAATTTAGAAATTTATTAGTTGTTTGTTCAATTAATTAATAATTTCTAATCAAAACTTTATTAGTTGGAAAATCTACTTTGCTCATCAGACACTGCTCTTTTTATTCTTTACATTCTACAGCAAGAAAATGTATTTTCATTACATTTTGTTTAAAAAAATGGATTGTGCATTTAAAGTATTATGAAAATGAATAATTTGTTGAAATTTGTCTAACTAAGACGTTACAATAACTGTAAAACATTCTCCCCCTTACCTTATTTAAATCTATAAAATGGCATTACGAAATGATCGGAACATGACATTTTATAAGTACATAATTCTATGATTTGGCATTATAAATAATTAAGAAGTTCCTTTCGTCAAGCATGATTTTGACAATTTCTTGCATGCTATACTGTCATTTTCAATTATGTGTGATAAAAATTAATAAATGATGCGATAAATAAGTACCCATATTGAATAAACGCAATGGAAATAATATAAAAATAGAAGCAAGTGAATTTGATTGAGAATAGTTTTATTAAATCACGAAAAAAAAACAATAATAACTGACTCTACTCTAATTCTTTTTTTTCGGTCATCTTCTTTCCAATATGACAGCATGATCATGAAGATTATAAATATGTCAACTTTATGTAAAGTATATTCAAATTTCTATGAGTAAATATCCGTTTCTAAAACAAGATTTAAAATGAACATTGAAGTATACGGATTGAAATTTGGATCACTCTCGCCTATCACAACCAGTGACAGACTTAGCTAGAAAACTAAAATCTTCAGTGGAATTATTATGAAACATACTAATTTATCATGAATAGCATTTTTTTTACGAACGTATCAGGATATTGAAAGTCACAAATCAAAGCTTATGTTGTTGAATCCCTTCATTTACAATATATGCAGATTTATCGTTTTTTCATATTTTAGTCCCACAAAGATTGTGTTAACAGGTTTTCTTTTTACTCGAAGATTGAAATCAAAACATGTATCTTGCTCAATCGCTATTCAATTTCTTTCAACAAATGTTACATGAGATATATGAAATAAATCAGAATATAATTCATCAAGTAAAAATTGTTGATATATGTCAGTATTCGAAAACAGTAATTTTGCGATGTTAGGAAATCACAAGAGAAATCAACAGAGTGTAGCTAATTTCAAACGAGGTAGTGACGCAAATAGTTAAATAGTTTAAACAATGGCTGTCAAAATTATCGAACCAAGAGATAATTTCGTTTCATTATATATATATATAAATGATCCAAAATAATCTGGTTCTCATCAGATTACAGCTCATACTCTCCAGTATGCAAGAAAAAAATAAAGGATCAATTCATTGATCTATTTAATTTTTAATTACAACACGTTTATAGCTTGTCTATTTATTTTCATCCTTCTCTACTTATTGAACCACTTTTTTGTTGTAAGCTGGTGTGCGTCAATTCTAATATGAATTTTTTTTAAAGATAAATATTTCAAAAGAATAATTTATGCTCTACTTGATGAGCACTTTTTATCGTAGCTTTTCTTTGAACAAATGCTAAGAATCAATATTCTTTTAGTCTATATCATATATTTTGAACAACAAAATGAGAAAAAACATTTATTTTTCATATGATGTTTAATCAAATTATTATTCAATATAGTATTAGCAAGAGTACTAGAGATTGTATGAGATATAATATTTTAATCGATAGTGGAAAATTGTGTCTGTCGTTTCCTATGCAAAGGCCAATTACAGATAGATCTTCTTGTACGATCTCGTTTACATATTGAATGAAGTATAAAAAATTGTTTTAACAGAATGGATTTGTAGAAAATTGTTTTCAATACAAAACTCTTATGTTTGAAATCGAAAACGATCATATCACTTAAGTTGTATACATCTTTTACGTTATAAATAGCACGATTCACAAATTTATCATAGTTCAAGCGTCAGCCTTCATACAGATCTCATTAACTGCTTCGTTAAGTTTTACACGTTACTTCTCTATAGATAGAGACGGAAAAAATCGAACAACGTAATTCTTTAAATTTCATCTGATGCATCTTTGCTTTGTAAGATACATATCCAATCTGATGTTGAGACTACAGTAAACCTTTTACTTCTGTTATTTATGTTATAGTAATGATATAAAATTTAAGTGATATGATTGATTTTTATTACAAATCTAAGAATTTTCGTATGAAAAACGGTTTCCTACAAATCCGTGCTGTTAAAATAGGTTTTTACATTTCCTTCAATAAGTAAATGAAACCGTACAAGAAAGTTTATCTGTAATAGACCTATACATTGGAGACAGCCAACGCATCTCCCGACATTAACTATTAATTAAAATAGCATTTCATGCATTTTGTAGTGCTCTTGCTAATACTATATTGAATAATAATTTGATTAAACATCATATGAAAAATAAATGTTTTTTCTCATTTTGTTGTTCAAAATATATGATATAGACTAAAAGAACATTGATTCTTAGCACTTGTTCAAAGAAAAGCTACGATAAAAAGTGCTCATCAAGTAGAGCATAAATTATTCTTTTGAAATATTTATCTTTAAAAAAAATTCATATTAGAATTGACGCACAACAGCTTACAACAAAAAAGTGGTTCAATAAGTAGAGAAGGATGAAAATAAATAGACAAGCTATAAATGTATTGTAATTAAAAATTAAATAGATCAATGGATTGATCTGATATTTGTTTTCTTGTGTACTAGGAGACTATCAGCTGTAGTCTGATGAAAATTAGATTATTTTGGTTCATCTAGGTTTTGAGATATTTACACAATGAAATAAAATCATCTCTTGTCTTGATAATTTTGATTGCCATGCTGTATCGTTCTTTCTACAGAATGATGATAAGTTCTCTGATCGTTCCATCACTTTGTCCAATGTACCTTTTACAGATTAAAGTAAAATACAATGATTTGAATAGTAATCAAGAATTTCTTCGGTTTTCAATTAATTCGACAGTCAGATAATTTTATTTAGTAAGTAATAGAAATTATTGATATTGTATCGTTTGTAATAATCATTCAAACAAAATGCTTTAGAAAATGAATCAATCTATTACATCAAACATAAAAGAAAAATTATTTTTTCAAAATAAATATCAGCCATTTTTTCAATTGAATAATTTTCTTTTGTCTATTGTAATTATTTTTACCACACACTATTGTTATTCAATCATTAATCATTAACACAAAGAAAAAATTCATTATTTAACTATATATATATCATACACGTCTTTTATCAAACGACTTTATTTGATAAAAATAATTTAAAGAAAACTATGGCGAAAACAAAGAGAATCCACAAATTATCTCAGGGGAATGTAAAACTTTTATTTTTTTTTAAGCAGGAACAACAGCAATAGATGAATTAGTAAAATACATAGCTAAATCATTCGATGGTAAACAGACTTCATTTGGCGTTGGTCGATTACTTTTTTTTCGTTTATAAATTAATTTCCAATATGTTGTATGAATAAATTTTACCAATTTACAATATTTATTAATACTAGCTTCTTTAGTTAATAGCCATTGACGCATTGTGGCATTTACGCCCAATATTTCATCTGCTAAACGAAGATTTTCACTTAATGATCGTTCCGTAATACCCGATGTCTAAAATAAAAAGTATATGATAAAACCATTTAAAAAAATGCTTTTTTTTCAAGATAATTCATCGAAATCAATACATACTCTTAAGGAATTCTATTTTCGATTTGTATAACTTTCTTATTATTTTCTAATATCGAAAATCATTGGGTATAGAAATGAATAAAGCTTTTTTGACAGCTGTTATATTCTATGATTATTTTATTGATTGATTCAATTAACTGCAATTCAATTATGTATTTCGATCATGCATTATTCAAAATCACATAATCTGACGATTATTCAGGAGGAAACTCTACGTTAAAGGATTTGTTAGTATTTATGACCTTTTTCCAAGAAAAGAAAATCATAGAGAATAACCTTTTTATCTCATTCAAATTATCTCGTAAAATAAATATGAGTTTTTAATTTATGAACAAACAGTCAATTGATAGAAAGTTTTTGTAAGTAGTTTACAAGCATTTTTGTTATATATGAAGTAGAAGAGAAAAACAACAAGTAAATTGAAATTTTTGTATCTTATAAACTTTTCATTTTCAACGACCACAAGACCTTGTTCTTGTTCTGTTCATTTATTAAGATTCTATAAAATAATGATCTACTTCCTTTCTTATTCGGTTGAATGATTCTGATCGACTAATTATCATAAACAATTTATTTCTTTACCGCATATTTATTTGCTGGCGATCGTCGAAACCAAAGATATTCATTATAAGCTGTTTCATTATTCGATAAATAATTTA
Source organism: Rotaria sp. Silwood1 (assembly GCA_905250075.1). Taxonomy (NCBI): domain Eukaryota; kingdom Metazoa; phylum Rotifera; class Eurotatoria; order Philodinida; family Philodinidae; genus Rotaria; species Rotaria sp. Silwood1. The sequence continues at coordinate 4,527,557 of CAJNOP010000004.1, read as the reverse complement.
AATAATCAGCTAATTCTTTCACGGTTTTATAATCATATACATTAATATATGAATTTTTTGGTGCAAATCGTGTATAATCAGGTTTTCCATCACGACTAGCAACAATAGGTACAGCTGTTGATGATAATCCATCAATTAATTTTTCTGTAACATAATCTTCACAATTTGAATTTTCAATTGATATAACAAATTTATATGATGCATATAATTCAGAATTGGACTGTGCACGTGCTTGTGCTTGAGCAGATTTAGCATTATTAAGACACCCGCCCAATGAATCAATATGAATATATGACATTAATTGTCGAACTAACGATTGACGACCATTGTAAGCATTACTTGAAAAAAGAAAATATTAAATAAATAGCTAAATTTAAAAAAAAAGGAAAGAAACGCTTTTTTTTTCTTACCAATTTGATATTATCCATATAATTGGTGCTGATGTAGTTTTTTTTGAAAATGGTACTCGAACAGGTGCAAATAATTTATCAAGATATGTTTTTATATCAAAATAAGTAGCTGGTTCAGGATATGAGCGTTCTAGATTATACCACATGGGAAAATCAATTTCATGCCAATCATGACCACCAGATGAATGTACTTCACTTTCAAGTACATAAACAGTTGAATATTGTTGTCGTTGATCACTACGTTCTAATTTAGGTAAATTATGTGATGGCATATGAATAGAATGATATGATATAAGATCAGCTTCGTTTAAACGTGATTGATCATCTGTCCAACGTACAGTCAATGTGGATAAACGAATACATCGTTCAATAAGATGCAAACGAAGAGCATCATTTGTTAATGATTTAAATTTTGATATACATTGATCACGAGTTATATCAGAAAAATCACCTAAAATTTATACGAAATAAAAAAGATAATTCATTATTTGTAAGAATATATAAATATTGTATAGATTATCAATACAAATAAAGTGATCATTCTTTAAAAATAGTGAAAAAAAAAGATGTTTGTAACCTATTTATTATTAAAAAAAAAGTTGGATCAATTTCGATTCTCATTTTGTTTTTTAAAACAATCGATTCTAGATAATGAAACTATGAAACTAATTAAAATAATTTCCATCAACTTTATAAAGTTATACTTCTGAATACAGAGTATAGTCTAAAATACAGACCGATATAAAAATTACAACAATTCAAAGAAGATCTTGAATATTTGCATTGGAATTAGACTTTAATTTGGTGATGTTTTTTTTTTATCAATAATAAAGATATATTTATAATAAATTTTCATCACAATTGATAAAGAGATAAATTTATAATCTATGATGAGTGATGAGGAAAAAAAATATTACAACATGAAAATGTCTTAAATATTAATCTTATAAGAATCAAATTTTCAATAATCGAATAAATCTTATGCACGATATTATACTTTAAATGTTTGTCTATGTGGTAAACAATTTATAGATATTTCTTTAAATCAACAATAGAACTGATATTGATCTATTCAAAAATGTACACATCATATCTTATTATAACGTTAAATACAAATAAAATAGAAATTGTAAAACTTTATGTCCGAAAAAAATTAGTCTTCTCTACAATGAAGAAAAAAAACACAAAATATCGATCATGTAACCATTCCTTCGTTTATAGTCGTCTTAAACAATTGTTTAAGTGTACTTAAAGAAAAAATCTCTCTGATTCTTATTGAAAACAATATTGTCAATGATGCAAATACAGCTGACTTCATTTGTTACTAGTATAAAGTTGTGTAGAAACAGCTAGCAATAGATGGTTATATTTGAAAATATAGACTTACATTTAATCGGATCTTGTTCTCGAAATATATGTTGATGACCAGTCCAATCTAATACAAGAAATTGACTACTATTTTTAAGATTGTTAATTTTATATGATGGTTGATTGACTAGTTCGTCTTGTTTGTCAACAATAGGAAAAAAATCATGTGAATGTCGATGCCGCTTTTCATGTTGTTTAGTTTCTTGATTATTTTCATAATGAATATAGAGTTGACCGATAAAATAAAGATTAAGTAAAATAGCACCAACTATCAAATAGAATATTAGACACTTGAGGGAAGTTCTCATCGGAATATTCTATTAATATGGTTAGTCTTCTCATATCGCTCGAAGCCAAATTTCCATTACGATCTAGAATAAGATCAAAAAACAGAGAAGAGACATAGACGAATATCAATAGTTGTATATGTATATATACATTCTAAATCAATAGTAAACCAACGACAGATATTATTACTTACTTGTTCAATTGTCGACATCTCGATTCTTTTTATTTCTTTCATTCTTTACCCCTTTGAATGTAGTCTTCGTCTTTTTTCGCATGCTCTTTTCTTTTTTCTTTCTTGCATCTATTTGCGAACGTTCTGTTCTATTAATGAAGAGTTTGACCGTTTATGTTTCTATTCGTTGCTTTTTTTTCTATATTCTTTTTCTTTTAAGAGGGTAGGTTTATCAATGATAGATGTTACAAGAATGACAAAAAGAAAAATACAGACGTTGGTTTTCTCATTCAGGGAATAATATTCTTCACTGAATAAAGGGAATAAGGCAGAAAAAAAACTATATTTTTGTACAACTTATGACATAGGTTGAGGCCTTTGTCAAAATGAGAAAAGGAAATATTTTAATCGAGAGATTTTCAAGTCCAAATATAAGTTTTCTTGAGTATTCATGAATTTTTAATTAGTCTAATTAGTTTACAAAAAAAACTTATAAGTAAGTTTTTCTATAAGAAGTTTTTCTTAGGGTGATTATTTTGATGGAATCAGTGATGTAAATACGAAAAAATGATTATGTGTTTTCTGTAAGGGAGCTATTGTGTTTGAAATAGAAAGATCTCATAATTTAAAATATTTTAGACAGTGCTCGAATATAAGATGCTTTTTTTTGTTTTCTTCTGTTTTAACTAGAAAGCGTTTTGTTATTCTTAAAAATAAATGAATATTATCAAAAATATTTCTTAATATTTGAACTATCAGAGGTTAAATAATAAAGTACTACTCATAAATACATCTATATTAAATTAAAATATATTTAGCCATACCAAGTACAACTTATCGTATGAATCTAATCGATGTTATCTGGAACTAATTAAGATAAAAAAATTACACATGAAAAAAATCATTATTTATTATACTTTTCAAAATATGTCGCATTTATGATGATTTTTCTAATCTTCATATATCAAAGTACATATGCGTATAATAACAAATATTTCTACTTTTTTTTGTTAACAAATATATCATGATTGATTAAAGTGTCTCCTTACACAATCCTACCAATTGGAAAAAAGATCTAGTCGAAAGTTTGTGAAAGATTTAGATAACAAATCGTAGAAAATCATTTATTATAGATTTACAAAGGTAAACTATTTTCTATTAATAATTGTTCACCAACAATGGAAAAAGTAATTCTATTTAGATTAGTGACCTCTGTTCTAGAATATAATTCGTAAATATTTAGTCATATATTTTTGACACAAATACGATTCCATACCATATGAGTAAAGAAAAGAAAATTATCAGACAAATCAAGAATACATGAAATCAATTAATAATGCAGAAATGTTTCTATTAATTTTTTCTTTTATTATTATTTTTCATTTCTCAGGTTAGATAGTTTTCGAAGAAATAAAATTTATTTATTATATATGTATATATTGATAGACAATGAAAAAATAGTAGCTAATAATCATGCATTGTTATTTGACCCAGCAAGTTTAACTGTTGCTGTTGGTTATAATGCATCAACTACGATTCAATTAGTGTAAGACTAAATAATTTATTTATAGTTTTGTTTTTTTCCGAACTACTACTTTTTCAAATAAAAAGATCAGAACAAGATGAATCAGTTCATGTCTCATTTGTTTATGGTGAAGATCGATCTCAATCAACAGATTATATTAAACCACTTGAACCTATTAATTTTCCTCGACATTCTTCTCATATGCAAATTGTTTTACAAATAACAGGTCTTCGTCCAGGTCATTTAATTGTTGGTTGTAATGCAAGTCCTATATTAAATGCTAGTTTAACAGAACGAGATTTTCTTCGAATTAATATTGCACGTAGTACAAAATTTGATCGAGTCATTAATACAATTGGTTGGCTTTCTTTTATTACATGGTCATGTTCATTTTATCCACAGATATTATTAAATTTTCGACGACAAAGGTAAATGAAAATAAATTTTTCTTGTTTAAATGAAAAATAATTTCTTTTTGGAATAATTTTTAAGTGTTATTGGACTTAGTTTTGATTTTTTGGCATTGAATATTCTTGGATATTTTTGTTATTCCGTTTATAATGTTGCTTTTTATTCATGGCAGAATGTTCAGGTATGTTTAATCAGTTTTAAGATAAATCATATGAACTTTACCAATGTTAACAAATATGTATGCTGACTTTGATTAAAATCAACTTTGAGTTCGAGTTTTTTTTTTCTACATCTATGAATCTATATTATATTAATTCATGAACTCTATCTATTTTCCATCTACGAGTTACTGAAAGAAAGATCAGACCGATTCTATACTCAATTGAAGATTTCTAACTTTTGCTGACGTACTTTATATAGACCTGAATGAAAATTTATTAGGAAAAAAAAATTGAACTAGAACTTTAAAACAGAATTTCTTCAAAACAATGAGTTGAAAGTCGCTTGCGAGTTTTTCGGAAAGACTATTTAATTAGACCTAAGTTAATACTTAAATCTCTTTTTTTTTTTTATTGTTTTTGTATATAAATTTTTATTCTCATAATAAATTGTGCTTTTCGGTATCAAAATAAATTACTTTTCTTGTGTCGAGCTTGTTCTTCATTCAAGCAGAATGAAGTTTTGCATGAAGAACAGCAACAACAGAGTCAAGAAGATCTCTCTGCTATTGACATTCTTCTGTTATTTTGAATCGTTTATTTCTCAGGATAGTTATATGAAATTACATCCGCATGGTATTATTCCTGTATTAATTAATGATGTTGTATTTGGTTTACATGGTTTTATTGTATCATTTATTACTATATTTCAATGTCTTCTTTTTGAGGTATGTCAAATTGATTTCAAACTTAAACGATATTTTTTTGTTAAAAATTATTCTTTATTTAGCATTCTAAACAACTTGTTTCATATACAACATCAATACTATTAGTTATATTTATTGTATTTCTATTTATAACAACAATTTTAACATCAGTCGGTCGTATTGATCTACTTTTATTAATTTATTTCTATTCATATGTTAAATTAATTATATCTTGTATAAAATATATTCCACAAGTTGTTATGAATTATCGTCGTAAATCAACTGACGGATGGTCTATTGGAAATATTTTATTAGATTTTCTTGGTGGTATACTTAGTTTAATACAAATGTTTTTACTTGCTATTAATTATAATGATTGGTTGTCAATATTTGGTTCAGTAGCCAAGTTTAGTCTTGGATTTATTTCAATTGGATTTGATATTATATTTATTGTTCAACATTATATTCTTTATAGAAATAGTAAACAACAAATAGATGGATATCAAACATTGGATAATAATGAAGAAACAACAACAGTTGCAGTTAATACTTAAATCTCTTTTTTTTTTATTGTTTTTGTATATAAATTTTTATTCTCATAATATGAACATAATAAATGCAGTAATATATATATATGTAATTATTCTTCTTTCAATATTTAATATTAATTCAAGATGGCATTGAAAATTAATTTTGTTGAAATGAAATCATATATAGAATATATATTGTGTTAATTTAAAAATAAGAATGGATCGAATCAAAAAATATTCTAATGATTAATATGAGTTGGTTGCAGTGAAAATTAAAAAGGCAAACTATTGAAAACAATTCTGTTTATTAATCTAAACAACATTATTTGTACAAATGCTGAAGCATAAGTATAAATTCAACTAAATTCTCATATATATATAAAGAGATGAAGACAAATGTTTCACAAAGAAAACAAAGTTAATTACAAAATTAAGAATTGTGAACATCAAAGTTTGTTCACAAATTATTCCTAATTAATTCGATTGGCACGTGACGGAAAAAGATGTTAGCGCAACCCCTGAGGAATTAAAATGTGAAAAACGATGTAACTGCTGTCACTAATTACAGGAAAAGTGCTGTATTACATCTATTTTTGGACACATTTCCTCATCATCCCATTTACTTAATGCTTTAGAAATATAAAAAAAGAAGTAGTTCATATATTAGAACGTGATGCTATTACCATACGATCAAAGATCGTATGTCAATCACGGTGCCGCAGGCGAAGCGTCCAAATTTTTATTTTTATACTTCAACACTTCCTTTAGATCGAGCTTTACAAAATCGACAATAGAAAACAACACGTATTATAATGCTTGTATTATGATATTCGATTCCCTGTCAGTTCTTTTTTCAAGCAGAATTACTAAACGAATCATTTGACGCCACTGTTAGCTGTAATTCATCTGAGGTCTTTGTTTCCTTTTTCAAAATAGTATTCCAATTGAGACCCCAACCTAAACCAGTTAATAAAGTTAAAGATAATGCTGAATAATATAGAATGACGAGTCCTATATGATGTGGTTTTACAAAATGATGATGATATAAAAAACATCCAAAATGAACAAAATTTGATATTGAACAAACACGAATGACTATTTGTCGAAAATGCCAATCGGATTGTTTGAATAATGCTATACCACTTAATAAAGATACAAGTATATCACCATTAGATGTTGTTCGAACCCATAATTGAGCTGCGTCACGAGTAGATTGATCAGAAATATTTTCACCAAAAACTTTAACTGTATGTACCGGTATAAATAAATAAATAAATACCGAAGTGGCAGGAAATATCCAAGTAATTAGAAAATAAACATTAAGTAATGAGCATTTAATCATTGAAATGAACTTTGTTTCAAAGAAAATCAATTCGGTTTTAATGAACTAACGCGTATTTATACTTTTGTAATCATTTATTATCTAAAATATTTTATTTTCAGGTTCATACAGTTGGTGAACTTTGAGTAAGAACTAGCATCTTATGTTGACATTTTAGTTATGAATAACCGAAAAAGTATTAAAAAAAAACAAAAAAAAATGATACCTACACTGTTAAAAGACGACTTGTCGAAAAGTAATGAACATTGTTAGATTTCGTAAAAACATCGTTTTTTTCTTCGGAGTCTAATCTTATCGAGTTATTCTAGATAATGACACAATACAAATGAAAATAAAGGGCAAAAATGTAGAGCAAAAAAAGGAGCAACTCTTATTTACAAGCTCTGTAATTCACTCATACAAAAAGTATCATACTCCTGGCAATATGAGGGCAAATAGGAACGACACAGATAAGAATGCCCATGGCCAGAAGATAAAATAGGCATACTAACGAAGCTTCAATGTCATCTTAATAATTCAGATAGTAAAAATAATTCAACGACAAGCTGATGAAGTTGCTCCAGATAGAAAAGCAAAAATTATTTATTCCATGAATGAAAATAAAATAGAAACAAATAGGCTCGAAGAGATACTATCTGTACACTTGAATGAATGCACAAGGACTTTGCTCTAATAAAAAAAACAAAAACACCACCTAATAAATTAGAACTTTCGATTGATGCAAATATTAATTCTAATTCAAGTTTTTTTCCCTGTTTTTATAAAAACAATTGATGCTAATAACTAATACAATTGATATTATGAGACTTATAACAAATTTTCAAAACTAACAATATCACAATAACTCTATTGTTAAAATTAACTATTTAAGTTTAACAACAAGTTTGAACAACCTTGTTGGCAACATCATAAACTAGTTAACATTAAAGAGTCTGTCGCATGAATAAATAGTAGAGCGTATTATCTATAATAATATATTTAATAAATCTTTTGCGGGCAGAGCTCTGATTTTCCTTTCAGACCAAATTCTATTTCAACGAAAACAAAATTGCAAAAAGAATAATGGACTTGATCAATACTATCTTAGAATTCATAATGTTTTGGGAATAGATGCAAACACAATTCAAGAGGTACTTACACCACCATTAAGATGGGTAAAATATTTTCGTGAACGATGAGAGCATATAAACAGTGACCTTCCATCTGATAGTTCGATTTCCAAGCTGACAGATGTAACTATTGAATTGGTATGACAGCTTACAAACAGTGATTCACATTCAACTTATGATAATAAGATAGCAGAGACTCTACTCTGTCATAGTACAATAGAAAGAATTACTCATGATTGTTTAAACTCAATAATGAACAAAAGCTAATAAATTTAAATTGATTCCGAGAATTTGGTGAAATTTTCTGATGAATCATAGAAATTATATAATATTATTATAGATGATAAAACATGAATTTATCATAGACAGGTATAACGCCTGTCAACGAATGCAAGCTGGATGAGGCAAGGTGAATCGTCAACGACTATTGTTCATTGAGGTTGATTTGGACCATTACAACTAATATATTGGAAATGGGCTCAAACCTGGTGTTAATGAGATATGAAAACAAACAAAGTCATCAGATGCAATAGATATAAAATTACTTCATGGCAATGCTCAACCTCATACGCATCCAGATGTTATTAATTATTTAACGCAAGAAGATATCAATATAAATCCACATTTACTGCTTTCATCAGTCGTTGCATCATATAGTTTTTGGCTAAATAATAATATCAAGCATAATTTAACTGATCCTACAAATGAAAAATCATTGACATGTGCGATTTCCAAGATAGTTAAAAATATTTTAGAAGAAAAGTTTAATGAAACATTTGAGAAACTGTAAGAAAGGATGGTACTTTGTACAAATAATTATAGCAACTATTCTGAACATTTAATAAAGTTAAATTAAAAATATCTCTTTTTTGTTTTTCTTTAATGTTTTTAGAACTTTTGTTCAACTCTAACTAACTAATTTCTATTTCATGCAGAAAATTTTGATTTATTTTCAGCCTATGTTTCAGTTCTATATTGATTTGATCATGAACAATTGTTTTTTATTGTGTATTCAAATATTTCTCATAGAATTTGTTTTTCTATAAATTTGTTTTAAATCACAAAAATTCGAGTCCTGAATTACAATATTGATTTTGCAATTTTTCATTATGAGCATAGTGTACTATTATGTGAAGTTGATTTTTTGATTATAATGGCAATTATCAGTTTTAAGAAAATCAGATTTTCTTTGACAAAATCATCTTGTTGAATTCTTCGATTATAAACACACAGATTAGCAATAGGAGTGGTAGATGACATTCGACCAATTAAATATTTTATAGAACTCAATGCAAGTCGATGAGTCATCCATTGAATACTTTATTTCTAAGATTTAATTTCAAAAAGAAAATGACTAGCAAAGATGTTGCAGTAACAGAATCAAAACGAAAAAAAACAAAATCACCGATTTCTTCACGATCAGCAAGTAAGGAAAGCAGCAATGAATCTGATAAAAATGATTCAGATGAAATTAAACCACAAGATCCAATTAAAAATGTGAAGAAGCAGGTGAACATTTTCTTCAATCATATAAATATTACTTTACCTAGAAAAACAAACTTGAATGTATTTAGATTTCTCCTAAACGCGATACCAGTTCATATGAAAGTGACAACGACCTCAGTGAAGATGACAATGAACCATCTATTCTATCTACAAAGAAAGTGTCAATTACAATAAAAGATAAATCAGACTCTATTCCAAATAATATTTCAACTAAAAGAACTTCATTGAATTGGAGATATTTATTTGTCTTTGGTATTATTATAGCCATCATTCTAAGTGTTCTATTATCAAATGAAAACTCGAATATATTTTCAAATGATAATAATTGGCGTTTAAAAGTTGATCCTAACAATACACTTTCTAAAAATCAACAATATACAGTACGTGCATCATTAAAATCTATCCTTGATAAATCTTCTGCGAAAATAGAAAATGAAGAAGATAGTGTATCGACTTTATTAATTTTATCATCCAATGAAGAATATGCTGCAAAACTTGCTCGTTGTATTTTAAGACTAGTCAATACTGAAATGTATAAAGATAAGGTTAATTTTATTTATTTATTATTTGAAATTAAATTTTCAATTAATTATTAATTATTATAGATATCGACAGAAATTAATCTTCAATTACATCGTGGTGGTAAACTTCAATTAGATTCAAATTTAAAATCTTTACTTAGTACTGGTGGTGCTATACGAGCTGTTCTATTACGTCATATTGATGATAATTCATCAAATGATGCATTTGAAAGACTTCGTCTTTTATTTGCTTATTGTGATGGTGAAAATCCTGTGATTCCACATCGTTTAATTATTATGACAGCTTCTAGTAATAGTATAGATGAAACTGAATTACGTGAAAAATTTAAAATTCGTTGGCCAAAAGAGCATGATTTTATTGATGCACTTATGTCTCGTATCAGTGGACACACACTTTATGTTGATAATGATCAAAAATCGATTTGTTAAGTTATTTGTTAATGATTTTCAAAACTATTCGATACTTTCTCTTTTTTTTTTGCATTCAAATGAATAAAAAAAGACTAAAAGTTATTTAACAAGTAATACATACGACGTGCATCAATATTTTTTATGTTCAGCTCTTCTAAAACTTGTCATTACAATGCAACTATTCTAATATAATGCATAGACATATTTTTAGAATATTGTATGAAAATTTAAGATTTAGAAGTCTCGATTTTCGTTGTATCGTTGTATTTTTTTTAGACTAGTGATATAACATATTCCACATGCATTTGAACTTTTGATGATAACACTTTTAAAGTTTTTATAGGACTAGTATATTGGCTTAACTTACAAGAAAAGGTGTATCTATTTATCAGGATCATGCGATAATATAACACCTTGAGATGGTATGCTAATCAATTTGTTTCATTATTATCATCAAATTATTTTTCAGTATTGAAGATGTAGTACATTCTAATGATTCCTTGATTGATGAAATCAGAGAAAATTTTAATGCGGTTTCAGCAATAATTAAACATATGAATGAATAGAGGATACTGTAAGCATCATTTCATCGGTATTTATTTTGATTATACTTGACTGTTTAAAAATTCTACAAGGTTTTGTGCTCGATTAGTGTATGGTTAACTTATTGATAATTGAAAGCAATTTTATATTCGATCAAATCGTTATTGATTGAATAGATTTCGAGCGAACTAATATGTATACTGTATTCTACATCGTCATTAATGATAGATCATAGTTTTATCATAATGATCATCATACAATAGAGTAGTCGAAAGTTGAAGCATTACAAACTAATTCATGAATAATCAATATCAAATTTCTTAATAGATTAGTAAATAAAGTCTAACATACTAAATTAAATGTTATTAACTTTTCCAATGTTCATAATAAACAATACGATATTTTTTAAATATCCTTATTTATATTTGAACACTATCTTGAAATATTTTTCTTCCCTCCCAACTTAAACTAGTTATTTGAATATTATATAAAATGTAGTTCTAAGTTTCATTTCTATCTGATCAATCAAAATCTTTCCCTTTTTCTCTATTATCTTACTGTTATATAGCACATATACACATGTGACTTTACTCTCTTTTATCTTACAGAACATTGTTCGTGACGATCATCAAAAATATTACACCGTAAATCATAATCAATCGTATATATGTATGCACTTTACTGTCATGTATTGTCTATCTTCTTTTCTCTTCTCTCTTCCTCATTAAACATTTATTCAACTAGATATACAATATAGAAACATGAGCAAAAGTCATTCTTTCTATTCCCCACTGATTTTCATCCTATAGAACATCTTTGGTCTCAACTGAATAAGCATTACAAGAATGATTTCAATACTGTATTTTAGTATAATGTATGATTGATTATGATCTGCTTCAAAGGAGAATGTGCATCCTTCAAAACAATCGATCAATACTACAAATGATTTGATTGATAGAATACTTCATGGCTGGATTATCTCTTTTTTTAAATATTTTCTGAATGTTTTACCAGTTTTAGTTTATATGTAATTGTATAATTGACTATACCGTACATTCGAAGAGGCTTCGAGTCGCCGACGAAGAGAGTTTAATTATAAAAACCAGCAAAAAAGTTGGTAGATACAAAAAAAAGAGATAAGCTAATCGTGAAACCTTCTGTCAACTAGTTCATTTGTAGTATTGCTTCATTGTATTGAAAGACGCTTATTTTTCAATGAAGCAAATTGTTATTAATTTCACTTCAAGTTTTCAAACTGTATGAGCAGAAAAAACAAGACCAATCTTTAAGGTCTAATTCATCACCGTGAAAATGCAAGACCACAGAAAGTCTTAAATATCAACGAATTCTTGACACGATATTATATGAAATCTCATTCAAATCTTGCATATACGCCAGATCTAAACTCGTATTACTTTTTTCTAACTTCAAAACTCAAATAGCAACTACATGGAATGAAATTCAACGTTGCCAATGCCATGTCAACCGTATGAACACATGCCATAAATAATTTCACAATAGATGACCACAAAAACGACTTCTATGACTTTGTCTAGTCAAATACAAAAGTACATTGTTCATGAAGGATAATACTTTAGAAAACAACACCAGAAGCAACTGTCGGATAGCTCTCTAAAAGACAGGCGAAAAGACTTTTCGAATGTCCATCGTATATATATTTTTTCTTGTTATGGATAATCTATTGAATTTATATCTTATCAGTAACGACAAGAAAACAGAGATGATTATTATATGAAATTTACGTTTTTTTTTTACATGTAATTTTAACCAAAATTTTTGTTTTGTTCGAAGAAATTTCCTCTTCTTAAAAGCAAATGATAAATAGACTACTGGATGATAATCTATGAATAGAAATATTTTCTCAATGAATGAATATTTGCAAAAGATAACAGAATACTGTTTTGCAAGAAATCTCTACATTATGACTTAACATATTGAAATATGAAACTTCTAGACATCTAATATATTTATTTCAAAGGCATGCGAAATAGTTAAAAAAAATATATCAGTAACAGACTAACTGGAATTTGCTTTTATTAAATATTTGGATAAGAAATAATTGTTATTATAGCCAATCTGTAAAATTATTTTTTCATTTTCTTTCGGTTTGTGCATATAAATTATTTAGATCTTTGGAGACATAATTTTCATTCAATGAATTTTTCACATATAACAATATATATATATATATATCTTAGGATATTGAATCGATTAAAGAGAATAAAATGTGTCTCGCATATAAATGAGACAAAAGAAAAATAGAAAATCATTTAGATATTAAATACTCGAAATAGATGAAACATTACTACAAAAGATGTTACTCTCTGACGACAATGAAGAAACAAGTAAGATTTTCAAACGTTTTTACTATAAAGGCATGAACAGAATAGAATAAAATGATGTTACAGTAAAAATGAGTAAAAGCAATTTTTTAGACGAATTTATTCAAAAGTCTATATCATTAATCTCTTCTGTTCAATTCAAAATGAACAATGAATTAAATATTATTAACTAACGAACGCACATATTTAAGTGTTCTTCTTTGATTGAACTTTTAAAAAATCGGAGGGACATATAATGTAATTCTTCAGAGAGACGAGTATTTTCATAGAAAAACAAGCATTTCAAAATTGCTACAAAACATCACATTTTGTAAAGGATCGTCCTGATCATTTTTATAAAAAAAAAAAAAAAAACATTTTTCGATTTAGTCGAAGGATAACAGAGATAGAATGTAAATATTGAAACGGCAAAAAATGTATTTACATATTTACACTCATGTTTTAGTAATAGTACCCTATCTTTGTCATTTTTCAACTAAAACGAAAAAGTTTTTTCTTACAAAAATGATGTAAAAAGAATTCTCCAATACAAAGTGATATTGTGCGCTTCATTATGAAATACCTAATTTTTCATGACTATTTTCGTCTCATAGAAGGATGACATTATATATCCTTCGAATTTTCTAAAGATTTAATCGATATTTGTAATCAATAAAAAATGCATTATAAATAAATCACTAATTGTACAGTCGACATGATTGAGTAGCTACATCGTTCAACATATCTGCACAAGGTACTGTGTGCAAAGCTCAATACCATCAGCCACGGAATGATCCAAGATCAATTACTAATGACTATTTGTCTTGTATCATCGCTCCAATAGTGTTCTAACTACTTTGTCACATACATCTAGTCTTGTAGTTAGTCACAATGTATAGGGAGCTCAAGCAATTGAGCGCACGAAATTTGTGTCAAGTTAGCCTTTTGTTAAGAGCGCTACAGGTAGTACTAGCTCTTTCTTTCATTTTGATCGAATAGCCTCAGTTCTAATTATTAACGTGATACGATTAAGATAAATAAATGCATACTTTGATTACTGTCTAGTATTAGAATGAATATATATTTAGTTTTAATATATTAAATCTGTTAAGAGAAGCATTTCATTGAAACTTTTTCGTTTGAAGAGACTTATCGCTGTGTTGAACTTGAGTAAACTAAAAAATTTCTAAAATATAATAAAATTGAGACAATAGACAAGTAAACATGAGATCATTGTAACATAAACTTTCATTTTGCCACAAAATGATATATCACAATAATACATTTCGTACAAATTTACTAACGTAGTCAGAGAAATGAAGCATGAGATGATCTATTTCATTACCTAATCTTGTCAACATGTTCATTGTTTATGATTTTCTCTATGTATTATGATGAAAACATACTCTATCTGTGAATTCGGACAATTATCTAGTTATTGCTATCTTTTAACGATACATCTTATTGTTAACTAGATATCTCATATTTATTTTGTACGTATATTATTATCATTGTTTTCCATCATCGATTAATTTTAATCATTACAAATACCAACAAAAAAAAATTGCTCATTCCAATGAAACATTTGTAGAACATAATTTATATTTTCCTTTCATTTCTTAGGATTGTCGTTCATTTCCTTTTTTTATGCAAATATATTTCTTTTTCGCTATTTTCCTTATGTTCATGTCGTTGTAGAAAAAAAAAGAAAGAAAACGAAGAACATCGAAGATCCGACAACATGATGTTGCTAACTCTAATTGACCGTGTTCTTATTTCACTGATGAGAGAAAGAGATAGATAGTAAGAAAGACGTAATAAGAGAAAGGAACGAACTATGCATGTATCAATCAATCATGATCATAATCAGATAAAGTACATCTGCTCGTGCTTCAA
The DNA here is from genome assembly GCA_905250075.1 of Rotaria sp. Silwood1. Taxonomy (NCBI): domain Eukaryota; kingdom Metazoa; phylum Rotifera; class Eurotatoria; order Philodinida; family Philodinidae; genus Rotaria; species Rotaria sp. Silwood1. The sequence continues at coordinate 4,512,297 of CAJNOP010000004.1, read as the reverse complement.
CTAACAATATAAAAACAACAATTGTTTCATAGAAATATACTGTCATATATTATAGCGCTAATCGTGTCATATACGACATACAGGTGAGTTTTCACCATATATAATAGAATTGTGTTTCTTCTTTTTCAATGATGTTTTTTCTTGTTTTTTTTCTCTATTATTAAATTTTATAGAATTTATGCAACAAGAGAATAATAAAATAGTTTATTGTAGATTTTTAACTATTGTAATTATCATTAAAATGATTATGGTATTTGCTCGATAAGTACTCTGAGAATATTTAATACATCGTTTTATATTGCGAAGTTGTATACAAAACTGAGATAGAAACTAATGTTAGTAATAATGATTTAATATGATTGAAATAGTTGAATTTATTCAATAGAATATCATCTTTAGAGAAATGTATTGAATTATATTTATATCATATGTTTTTCACCTCCTTCAATTTGTAGAATAAATATAATGTTGAATTCTTCAACGTCAAGACCATTATCGAGGGTGTCCCAAAAGTATCTTTCTAAAATTTCTTTAGTGTTTATCTTTACTATTCAATTCAACTTTATGACCTATTTTTTTTTAAATGATTGGATAGATACATTGAGGTTTTGTGTATACGAACAAACTTCAAGAGCACCGCTTCATAAGTATCATCTCTAAGTGAAATATATAAATTTAGCTCTTTCTCTTTATGTAAAACGACATATTGCACTGGCTAATAAACATAGCACTTGATTTTATAGAAAGAGAGCATTAGTAAAAAAATGATTTATAGCAAAATATGATAGCAATAGATTGCACCTTGCTAGTTTAATATTGTTCGAGCAATAACTTTTACGATCAATGATTTAGAAAAGATGGACCTATCTCATAAGTTTTATGATCATTTGATGTATAACTATTGAATTTCTTTTTACGACAATATATGAAAACACATGTTTTATAAACCGCCTCAGAATTATTCACGAAACTCGAAATAATTAAGAATGAATCGTTTTTTAAAGTTTTTCGAGATAAAAAAGAAGGATCAATTTTTGTGCTTTACTTAGAGCTGATAGTTTTGAAGAGTGCTTTCTTAGTTTGCTCATATGAACAAAATTCGATGAATTCATTCGATCATTGGAGAAAAATAGTTCATAAAGTTGAATTGAATACTAAAGATATATTAAAAAGCTTTTACGAATAGACTTTTTGTAACGTTCTGTATCAGCAGTGTTCTAGAAGTTCTGAAACGATTTAAAACTTGCTGGTATTTGTATTTAACAAAAGCAAAGTTCTTTTTTGGTTTTGGCAGATTATTGTATTTACTTTGTATTAATTAACGACAAAGTAGTTTCACGTTGATGACTGTTATTAAAAATGAAAAATTGCCATAACACTATCATGTTAATAGTTTGTCAATTTTTGTATTATATTGCAGCTGATAAAATGCGATACAAAAAATGTTGAAGTAAGTATTTATTCCAGAGTCTCTCTATGAAATACATACCAAAACAAAAGAAAAAATGTTGCCTTCGCAAATATATTTTTATTTATATACGTGTCGATAGAAGAAATATAGATTTATCAATAACTAAAAAAAAAATTAGCTGATTTAATAGGTATAATTTTCTAAAATGATCAAGATTCGAAATAAAAGGATGTATATTGCTTTGAATTATTACGTCTAAAGTGTATTCATAGAGAAATTACGAAGACAGAAATACAATAGCATTGAACAATTGAAAAAAAAACTTAGTCTTTCTTTGTGTTGAAGAATAATTACAATTAGTAATATATTAAGAGAATAATCAAATATATGAACATTGGTAAATTGATATATGTTCCGTTTTATTTTGAAAAATATGTTTTGATTTTAAAATGTCAGTTCGATTAATTGACAAGCTGATAAACTAGTGCATAATAGGTTTGTTATAATTTTTCATTTATGATAAAAACTACCAATCTGAAACTTTGTACATTATTTAGTATCAACCCGATACAATATCTTGTCAAAGTTTCAACAATTTTGAATCTATTAAATGAAAAAGCAACGAACTTTAAAAATCATGTTACAACTTTTAACATACTTATTATTATTGAATGAGATAGAGAAACTATTTAAAAATAAAATAAGTATTTAATTGAATAGTTCTATGAATTGCATGTCATTTTTTGAAAATAGTCAGTTTGTTAGAATTTGTAGTCTCTTTTCAAGTTGTTTAACATCATGAATAGGATATGTAGGTAAGAAAAACGCAGATTACAAAAAAAATAGTGTTATTAAAACTTCTCAAAATTTTGCATCACCTTCTTATATTATCATAAGATAAGACTCGTGCCGATTTGGCGTAAATTATTATCTATAATTAAACATATATATAGCAAGTGAAAACTTTAGAAACTTTTCTTTTTCTTGCCTTGACATGATGTCTATTATCCATTCTTTCAATAATTCACTCAGCATGTAAATCAAATACTCTTTTGGTTTTACTTATTTATTTTTTCATTTATATCATATTCTTCTATTTTGTACGTTAGCCAAAATGTAGGTAGAAGTAATTTGTTTGGCTTATGAATGAAGTTTCTTAACTAATTAATGGTTTTTGAATCGAAATGATCTAGATCATGTAGATTCTCATAAGTCATGAATATCGTACAAAAAAATTTCCGTCCTTAGCTTATTACTGCAGAAATACTATGTTTTAACAGTATTTTTTAAATTCAAGCTTTGATTCTCCTAAGAAACACTAGAAAATTGGTTTTTCAAATTTTGACTTGAAACTTTTGCGAAGAGACGGACCCTTAATAAAAACATTCTCTATTGTGAAAGTTTTACAGTTTTTGATGTACTCCTTTCCTGAATTAAGAAAACCAAATCTAGCAGTGTATATAAATGATGTAAAAGACACACTTTTATCATAGTTGTATTGTACAACAGGAACAACGAAAAGTTTTGAAACTCTGAAAGAAAAATTTTCTTATTAAAGTCCATCTCTATGCCAAGTTTCAAATCAAAATTTAAAAATCCGTTTCTCTAGTGTTCGTAGAGGATGTAGGTATGATTTAAAGCAGTACCTCACAAATTTTGTATCTCAACGTTAACAAGCTCAGAGCTCGAAATGTTCTCAGTGCATTCATTATTTATTCGATTCTATATGATGCACATAGTTCCGGTTAGAGACGTAGGGAATCAAGTGTTTTAATGCCGGTCTTGTTCTAGAGAAAACTATATCAGAATTTGTTTGTATCACATCCAAAATAACTGTTCAATACTCGTTTGTTTTGATTTATGTAGTCAACAAGTAGTATTTATTTGAGTAATATGTTTTGAATTATGTTCTAATTCATATGATTTACAAGATAATTTGCTTAACACTATAGAATATTTTACTATAAACTTGAATTCCGGTTCCGGTCTTGGTAATTTTTTCTCGTGATCGCGCACATTTCTGACTCCGACTCGAAAGCGAGTTGGAAGATTTTCCTTGTTAGATTGATTCAAGAATTACAAGAAAAATATTTCTTTTTTTTTTTTTCATAAGAATTATTGAAAAAAATGTTTACAAATGTTTCAGTGTTTCTTTCTATGAGTCTTTCTCGACGAGATTCAACAAATGGTAAACCTACTTTTAATGATAACGATGAACAAGAACCATATTCAAGATCAATAATGCCAACATTATCAGCATCAACACGTGCAGGTCGAAGATCATCTATAGCTGCTATATTTGATGATAGTCGTCGTCATGATGATGTATTATTAAAACAAGCAAGACCAAATTTACGTCATTTATGGGCTAAATATAATATTCCATATATAATTGGTGAAGAAATTCTTGATGCAAAACATTCATTATGTGAAACAACATTAATTATATGTTCATGGTGTCTTATGATACTTTTTTTTCCATTTTCACTTTTTCTTACATTAAAAATTGTACAAGAATATGAACGTGCTGTTATATTTCGTTTAGGTCGTTTAAGTAGTAATTCAGCACGTGGTCCTGGTATGTTTTTTACTTTACCATGTATTGATACAATGCATCTTGTCGATATGCGTACAGTTTCATTTGATGTTCCACCACAAGAAGTTTTAACACGTGATAGTGTTACAGTTGCTGTTGATGCTGTTGTTTATTATCGTGTTTTTAATCCAACTATATCAGTAGCTAATGTTGAACATGCACAAGAATCAACACGTCTATTAGCACAAACATCATTAAGAAATGTTCTTGGTACACGTCTTCTATCGGAATTATTATGTGATCGTGGTGCTGTATCAAATTCCATGCGTGAATGTTTAGATGAAGCAACAGATAAGTGGGGTATTAAAGTTGAACGTGTTGAAATAAAAGATGTACGTTTACCACAAATGTTACAACGTATTATGGCTGCTGAAGCTGAAGCAGCACGAGAAGCAAGAGCAAAAGTAATTAATAAATATTATGTTATTTAATATAAAACTTTTTCTTTTCTTGTCTTTCTAGATTATTGTTAGTGAAGGTGAATTTAAAGCATCACGTGCATTGAAAGAAGCAGCAGATATTCTTTCACAATCACCATGTGCTTTGCAATTACGTTATTTACAAACATTAAATGGTATTGCAACTGAACAAAATTCAACAATTGTATTTCCATTACCAATGGACCTTCTTTCATTATTTCAAAAACCTCAATTAAATTCAAATAAATTTGTATTTAAACAATCATCAACAACCTCAACTAAAATGGATAATATTCTAACTACAGACACAATAATACCATCAACAACAACAGATATTTAGAAGAGAAATTTTATGTGAAAGTTTTCTTTCTTTGTCTTGTTTGTGTGTTTCTATAGATTGTCAGTGTACAATTGTTTGTTTTTCGTGGTATTCAAAATATATAATGTATTAATTATTAAAAAAAAAAACAGAAAGGTATTAATGTAATATGACTATTTATGCATTGAATATATTTTTCTTATGAATCAACAAATGATCAATATACTAAACAATGAAATAGTCACAATTTTTTGATTATATTGTGTTTTTATATTGTTACTTATTGTTGTAAATACTACGATGAAATGAATACAAATCAAATTCATAGTTGTTTTATAGAATCATTGAGATTCACATATGTACACGACAAGAATAATTGTATACTGTATAAGTGGAGACAAAATTTCATCGAATGTTGTTACATTTGACCATGAGACTAGCCATTATCTTATATGAAATCATCATATAGAGCTATTGAAGTAGAAAAAAAGATTAAAATTTATATACATATAAAGGAATAAGAGGTTTTCTTTAAAAGTCTTTTTCTTTACTTAATAATGTTTTTTTTTGATGTTATAGATCATTATTATGAAAACGATCTTTTTTTTTTCGTTCGATATTTTTTCTTGTTGGTGTTTTGCTTTCGGTATGCTTCGTTCTACATTATTATATTCGACAATTTTTTTTCGACGTTTTGCTTTTCTTTCTTTTTGCATCATATCATTTATCAACATTACTAAAATGGATTATTTTGAAATAATCATGAATAGAACAAAATAACACCTAGATAAAATATAATTGGTATGTACCAATAAAGTGGGCTCTATTAGCAATACAATGACATATAATTTGTATACGATAATACAAGACGAAGAGAAAAACAAACAATTGAAAAAGGAACTTATTTTTGTGTGTAGTAGACAACGTTGGTATCCATACTATCTGCTATGTGGTCTTATCTTGGTTATTGATATGAACTATAATATATCGCTCAATCAAGTTACAAGAATACTTGCCGTATGTTAGAATCTTAGAAGCAGTCCGATGGATATCAGACAAACATTTCCAAAAAATATTGGTACAAACAGTGGCATAAATAAATCCTACAACACTAGCAACATTATGCTTATTGTTTTTGCTGTAATTCATGTATTATAGTTAATTAGATATACAATATTAGCACTATGAAAATACAGAAAAATGTTTAATAAAAATAAATAGATCGGTGTAATTCAAAACTTCGCGACTGATCATCTGATTTCTCTCACATTATTCTCTTTTCAGCAAAAGGTCTAGCAAAGTTTGCATTACGTTATTTCTAATACTAACTAATCTTTTTATGAGTTTCGAGGTTTCGACAACCTTCAGTTTATGTGATGAAGCATGGTTTTTTCGTCTAAAGATGAAAGAATATTTTGCAGTAGGTTATAATTCACAACCTAATCTTATTTTTTGCGACATTACATAGATTGTATGCATGATCTGCAGCCATGTGTTTTTGTATGATTCTTAATTAAGAATAGTTCATAACCAGAAAAGCAACTATACTTTCAAATTGAGTATGCAATTGTCGACAGATTTATACTAGTCTTCATTTAGAAAGATTAAAGAATGTGCAGTGAGATTTTCAAACGTAAAATGGAAGTGCTGCCAAATGTGTTTTTTTTTCTGTAGGATTTGTTATTCATTAAAGTACCATATTTTGAAAATTTTGCTTTTGTCAGTCTCGAAAGTCACTTATTCAAAAGAAAATATACTTGAATCTTATCTATCATCATAGACTAGTTCACAATATTTCTTTTGATAAAACCAAAGGAAATGCCATTCAGAATATATCAAGTGAAGGCTAAAATTAAATGCCGCTCAATATTCTTTGCCATTTGATATCATCAATAACCTAGGCACATGAATAAAAAATCTTTTGCATCATCCCATGGTACATTTTTCTTTTTCATTCTTTATCTGGCAAGGTATTACTATTGTGCTTTTGATTGATATGATTTACATTTTACTTGACAGTTTGAATGATCATTTGTCTCATTACCTGAGCATTTTAAACGATGATCAACGAAAAAAGAGATAATGTGCATCACAAGGATAAACCGTGTATTCATGAATACAAAACACTCGTTTCACATCAAAGATTATTTCATCAAGGTCTAGAAGGATTGATTTCTTTTCAGATAATAGAATTAAGTATTAACCATTATTTGAAAAATGTCTTTTCAAACATGTCCTCGATTCGTTGTCCTTGTAAAAAATTGTCCTCCCATAGTTTTTTCTTTTTTCCTTTCTAATAATTAGCATATGATAAGACAACTGCAAGATGGTGATACTAGTAGGCAAGATGGACTACTTTCCTTCTTCCTTAGGCTTATTGTCAGATGTTAAACATTTTAAAGAAAACACAATAAAACAAAAAAATTAAAACAAATTTCAAATTCCTATGAGCACTATGAAGATAATGTTGTGTCTCAAAACATCACAAATTCAAAATTGTTCTTAGTTTTTATAATCTATTATTTTGTTAAAAACTAAATATAATCCAACTAGTTAACTTTGTTTTTAATTGTAAAATTAATTTTGAAAAACACAAAATAAATAAAGAGAAGAAAATCCAGTGACTCAAGTTAATTATGTCCTGTCTAATAACTCGTAATGAATTTCAACATCTCTACACAATAAGACTATATGCAGCCGTTTTAAATTTGAATAAATTACATCAAAGACTATAATGAAAATACATCATCATATTTTATTTTTGAAACCATGTCAAAAAGAAAAAGTAATCTTCACACAGAATGTATTTGGATAACATGACTAATATTAATAGAAACAATAAAATATTAAATGAAACAATGACTAAAATCAGAAACAGCTGTTTGAATGACGATAAAGAAAAACAACATTCTATGATTGAAATTGCTACACAAACAGTTCTTTAAAACCAATACATGAGAGAATCTTCATCCTTCAAAAATACATCATAAAAATGATATAAAATGGATGAATAAACATAATAAAAAAAGAATTGAGTAAAAGATACAAAACCTAATCACATCATATTATTCCAAATTTTCTATCTTCTACCGACTCAATAAAATTACATCATTCGAAACAGAAGAAAAAACTGATCAAGATAACATTTATTTTCTCACAGACGTACTTCCAAGTTTCAGCAAAATTTTTCAAACATGGATTTTCAAGTACCAATGACAGGGTATCTATCTTTCTACGTTTTTCTTTGAACGATCTATTTTATCTTTTGCTTTCGATCATTGTTATCCTTTAGCTTCGAATGAAGATGAACGTATCAGCCAGTACACATATCATGTGTACAGCAAATAAAAAACAATAAAACAAAAGAATCATCTCATTTTGTTTGTGATGAAAACCATGATGATGATTTCATAGTCTAATTTTTAACAAAATAATGAAAAAAAAAAGAAAAAGATGAGAATAAATGGTTTTGCACAGGATTCAAGACTGGGGCTGATTATCCATACTGTTATTCATTCTGCTATATACGTTCATTTTCATTTGAAGCTAAAGGATAACAATGATAGAAAGCAAAAGATAAAATAGATCGCTCAAAGAAAAACATAGAAAGATAGATATCTTGTCATCTGTACTGGAAAATCTATGTTTGAAAAATTTTACTGGAAACTTGGGAGTACATCTTTGAGAAAATAAGTGTCATCTTGATAAGTTTTTTTGTTTTTTTGGAATAGTATAATTTTTATTGAGTTGGTCTGAAATTTAAAATTTCAAACCAGTGCGTGTGATTACACATCAATAGATGTACAAAAAATCATTCAACGAAAAACAACACCAACAATAAACATGCTAGTACAGAATGTGATAAATAAATCAAATATATCACTCGCAAAAAGATCAGTTGCAAGTATGATCAAAAGAATTACAATTTGTATGAACACCTCAAATGATCAATCTTATTGGCCTAATATCAAATGCTGAATTTCCATTATGTATGATACCAAAAACCACAAAACAAACAGGCATTTCCGAAATTCTCACTTTTATTAGGCAATGAAAAATACCTAAAAATAAAAAAAAAATAATATAAACCTTGAAGAACAAATAGCATTGAAAGAATCAGCAAATAAGAAAGATAAAATCATAATTCAAATAGAAAAAGAATAGAGGGGTGGCAAGAATAGTTATTATAATGAGGAAACAAGAATATGTAAATAACGTTAAACAAACTAGACGAAAATTCCATTTATGAAAAAAGATGAGATCATAAAATTACCGAACTTACCAATAAGTTGTCAAAACTCACGAATAACGAATAATGCAAATTCATAGATCATTGTATTGGAGTTTATTTCAAAAGGCTTGTGACATTTTGGACTGATGTGCAATCTTTTATCAATACGAAGGAGAAGTAAAATAAACAAAAATTTTTGATGCATAACTTTTGTTTTCTTTTCTGCAACATTGCAATGCAAGGAAAAGAAACGCTTGCTTGTGCATTACAATGTAAAAGAAAGGAAAACAACAAAAAGAAAAGAATAGTTATGCTTCAAAAATTTTTCTTTCTTTTACTTCTTATTCATGTTGATACTGGACGGAAGATCAATCCGAAATATACACAAGTTTTTTAGGTAAAATTAAATAAAATGATCATATTTAATTGAACGAAATCAATATTAAAACTCATTCGCATAAAGCAAATATGAAAAAGGAAATTTTGTCGACTGGTGATCTTTCAAATTTTAGAAGCCAACGGAAACTCTATAAAAGAAAAAGATCATCCGATGAGAATAATTTCATTTACAAGAAATACGTTCTTTTCACTATTATTAAGATATGCATTTTCGTTCATCCAACAAATAAGACAAAGATTCATAAGACAGTGTGCAACACATTCGAATTTATTCAAGAGATTTCTAAAATTAAAATAAAGAACTAAGAGCAATTCATAAGACTAGACGTCCAAGGTCTTTGTATCAACATGCCTATAACTAGAGTAGTAGACATAGCCATGAACTATATTGATTAATCGGAAAATTTCTGTACATCGAACACAGCAATAACAGATTTAAAAGAAATATTATTATTATTATCATTAAACAATAGTTATTGTCAATCCAACGAGAGATTTTATAGACAAAAAAAACAGAGTTTATATATGGGAAGTGCAGTATTAAATACTTTGGCGGACCTCTGCATGAATGATTATTAAAAAACCACATGCAAAAAGTTAGTAAATCATTAAGGTTATGAAGATATGTGAATAATACTGTCATTATAATAAAACTGAAGGATGAAGAAATTAGTTCATAGGTAGACAACCTCAATAAGCTATCAAGTACAATAAGATTTACTTAGGAATACGAAATCATACAAAAAAATGAATTATTTGGGCATCACCTTATTCAAAAAAGAATAAAAATGACACCATTGATATTCGATAATTCAGAAAAAAAACAGCAACTCACAGATTATTAAATTATAACTCACAACATGAAAAATCTATAAAAAGAAATATCTTTAAAGATATGGTATCTAAGATTATTGAAACAACAAAGAACGCTGAAAAAAACCAGCAAAATGGTTTGAAAAAAACAATGAATTACTCCGAATGGTTCCTTCGTAAGTAATTGAGGAGAGCGTTTTTCTCTTAAATCTATAGTTTTATTCATCTTATTTCGCATTTCTTTTTTTAATTTAAAATTATTCAAATAAGGGTAAATTTATAAGCATTTCTACTATTTACTGCAAGTTTATTTCAAAAAAGTTTAAAAAGAAAAGTTTAAGTTTTGAAAGATCTTTCCTATTAAATGAACTCATTTTCTCGTGTTTTTTTTTGTACTGTATAATTCCTGAAGAAGGAATTTTTTGTTTTGTTAGATACTTTTTATTTGATATATTATAAAACTCTAAAAACTCGACTAAAATAATTCAAAGCAACACAATAAAATTCATTTAGAAATCCTTCAAACATTTCATTTTTCACACATATCTCGACGTTATCAACAGTAAAAGATGGAAAGGAATTTGTTGGCAAAATTGCGCCCAGTTGAAAATCATAATAAAATCTTCATTCATAGTATAATGATTAGAACTAATTGTATAATAGTTTTTGTCAAGACACTATTTCTTCTATTGTTCAATATAAGTCAGTTATTTCATGAAAAAAGAAGAGTTGCAATAGAGTTTTTTCTAACCATAATAATTATCGACGATGCGGTATCTTTTCATAGTATTGAAATGCTGTTATTGCTTGACAAAATTAGGTGATGTCTAATGTTTGTCTAAGAATCTGGAACTTCGTTGATAAGATAAGTTGATCGATTCAAATATTGCAACAAGCAAATCGATCATATGTTCATTTGAAGGAGTTCATTAGAACAAAGAGAATGATATTTTCAAAAGTTGATGAGATTAAACTTCAGAGTGTGGCTGTGGATAAATACAAAACAGAACCACACGTACTCAACCAAAATTACAAATCTAAAAAAAATGAAATACAATTGGTTTTCTCTATGTCATTTGTTTTCTTGGCTTTTTTCAAAATCACATAAACTATTTCTCATGTAATAGTTTTCATTACCATCACTATTTATCAATCAGATAATTCGACAAGAATATATAATCAATATTCATTGATTGGTTACAAGTTGGAATTTCTAAGCTTGAAATGAAATCGAATAGAATAATCTTTTTTTTTCTCATTTTATTACATATCCTTTGATATATTGATGCTTAGTACCGATTGAAGATGGTATAGACAAAGTTTGGATTCCGTTTTGAATATAAATAAACAACAAGGTTAAAATATGTTCATTATTATCCAAGGCAAAAAATCTGCTTTGGTAAAATATATCAATACAAAAATGCAGATAGAGGTTTTCCTTATTTTATATTTATCATAATTCTTGCTATCAATTTTTGTTGTATGCTAATGTTCCTCAACCAATTTTTTTCTTTCTAATGAATAGAAAGTCATATTCTTAATCTATATTATATAACTAAAAAACAATGAGCTATCTAGAGTAGACAACATGCATCGTTTCTCTTTGAAAACATATTCATTTATTCTAAAATAAATATAACATTACTTATGCTATTTTGAATTCATTCTGCAACGTTATCTGAAAGATAGTCCATGGTATTGATTCATGAGATTTGAGGTTAACATTGAAGTCTACATTTATTTTTGTTCAGAGAGAACAATAGAAATTGAAAACCTAGGAAAAGTTTTCGTAAGAAGAATTCAGTTCATTTCACCTAATTAGAACAAAGCTTCGATGACATTACTGTTTCTCGAGAAAAAAAGAGGAAACTATTTAAATACAAGACTTATTTTCTATTAATTACAGAGATCGCTTGCAAAGAAATATGGTGATCGTTTTCTTTAATCTGTACGATGAAAAACATTCAAATAGAGCAACAAGTATATCATGATGAAGAAATTAGATTAAATCAGTTAATAATTTCGGAGGTTTTTCTACGTGAGCTTGATCAGAAACTCAATGTTCTAAACCATAATTTTTGTATTGTTTTAACAGATCAAAACGTTCTTCAAGCTGATATATTCTGTGCACGCTATTCTTTTATTTCAGTAAATAGTACCAACATTGGTTTTATGTTATATTTGATAGTAATTTTCAAATGAATAAATATCACCAATACAATAAAATGAATTTGTAATGTAAATAAATTACATCAATGGCGTAACTCCACTTTGAAAATAAATGAAAAAAATCTTTTGTTGAAAATTTTTCGACTATTTTTCGCATAGATCGACTTTTCGTGCAACCATATTTAGCTTTCTCTTGGACATCCAGGTAGAAAATGAAGTTTAATACAAATGATACTCGTAAATATAATAACGTTCATATTACTGCTCGAGAAAATAACCGTTTACCCGTATAGCACAATCTTCCATTATTCCAACACCATATTCGTATTCATCTGATTCATTCCTATTTTAAAATATACTTCAAAATAAACTAAGATTCAAAATGTCACTAAAAGTTATGCGAAGACAAGCAAAATATTTATCGTAAAGCTCTGGTCGTTCAGAAATGCATGACGCTTTCTCTACTCAGTGTAGTTCTGATGCATTCCTTCCCATTCACTTAGACGTGCTTTGTCGATGACCCTAACTATGTCTGAATGAAAGTAGGAAAACTTTGTTAAAAAGGAAAGCAAATATTCAAATTTTCACGATATTTACCTCTATGTATAAAATATGTTAGAAGACAAAATGTCGATCAGTGATCTTCCTACAAATTTATGAATTGAATTGATTATTTTAAAAAGTTCAATATTAAATAACATTCATAAATGGCCTTCAAAAAAATTACTTAAAAAAAAAAGAATTCAGCAACAAAGAAAATATTTAGATAATCAGTGACTGTAAAAACAAGTTTCCGACTTCGTATTTAGCGTGTATTGTTTATATGATTCTATTTACTATTTCATTTAAATTAACGAAACATGTTCTTAAATTTTCATTTAATTATTTCAAAAAACATGCTCTATAATCTTTATTCGACAAACTATTTTGTCTAAAAATTTGATGAATTAGCGTTCGTTTGTTTTTTACTTGAAATATTCGAATAAGTAGTAAACACAAAAAAGCATGTGTGACGATGTATGAAACTAATGAATTTGAATTTTATACACGCATGAAATAATTGAAGGACGTTACAACAAATATACATATTATGTATGGTTTTTCTTTGCAAAGAAAGAAAAAGTGTATAACTAAATGAAAAATTAACGATCAATATTAATAATGAATCATCAGCATGGAAGGTGAAATATATCTGAAATGATTTCAAGAGAACATTAATTTAAAAAATAATGATCAACATCATCGATTTCTAATTTGAAATATATAATTATTTTTATGTGTATGAATTATATTAAGTTTAAAAAAAATGTGGCATATCTAGTTCTACTATGTATAATGCTTATTAAATTTTCATGATTATTACTATGAAGTAAAATGCCATTCAAAATAAAGTCTATAAAATATTTTACTGTTGTTTTAATTATTCTTTACCATATTGTTCATGTATAAACATGTTCTAATTATATATATATATAATTGTTTTTTTTAATTATGAAACTCTAAACGAAATATAAATATCTCGAACACTTTCTTTTACTCATCAATTCATTGTATTTGTCTTGTTCATCTAAGCAACAAAATAAGTGTCGATCAGCAATAATTGAAACAATTCTTTTAGTGTATTTAATTAATTTTAACATCATACTCATACGTCTGTCTTACAAAAGTAAGCTCAGTGTCAATAAATAATATCAACAACGGCTTTCTGCTTTTTAACATAACGATATCTTAAATGATAGTCGCAGTAGCTAATTTAGTTGCTATTCAACAAGATCGAGTTTATAGTAAACTTTCTTCAAATGATATTTGTACTATGTTTGATGAATTCCTCATTGAATTTGAACGAATGGAAAACAGTGGTATGATAACAACGAACATGTTTTTAGACGCTGTGGAAGAAATAGTTGATGCGATATTATTAATTTTACCTGATAAATTACATGATCGAAAAGTGCTTTCTCATCCACTTATGCAATTTCTACATCAAATGTTTATTACTCTATTAGATAATAGATGTATGTCAAATTTATCTTTAAATATACAAGAAACGAATATATTTCTTAAGATTATACATATTTTTGTGTATATCACTGAACAAGCAGCTATAGTTAATATGAATAAAGATAATGAAAAAATAAAATATTTATTATCAACAAGAGAATTTTTATTGAAAGTACGTGAACATATTGACGAAACTGTGCTGAACGGAAAAGTTCTAATTCATGATGCTAATATATGTGGATTGGCTTTATTGACTATAAAGTTATTACGTGAATATCCATTTTATTATACTATGGAAAAAAATCACTCTTTGAGTCATCATCGTAAGTTTTCTAAAGAATCATTTACTCATCAATAATAAAAGCTTTTCAATGTGTAATTTAGTAGTCATCGATTGGCTTCAGTCATACGATTTGATCCAAGCAGCAAATCAACTCGAACATGGTGAACTACTTCTTGATATTGAAAATTATCTTCTCTTCATTTGTTGGGAATATTTGTGTCCTACATATTTGATACAACAAGATCGTTCCACTCAAATCGTTTCAATTAATATTATTCAATCTATCTGTGATGAACTTCTAACACGATTCGAACATGCTCTTGATCAACCACCTATTACATCTTCTGCTCTTTCT
>CAJNOP010000004.1:4484744-4497201 GCA_905250075.1 Rotaria sp. Silwood1 | reverse complement strand
TCACTAATTTACAATATTTAAATTTTGGTCGATCTTCAATTTACGATAGTCGACTATTCTTTTGTATGAGCCGTTTAACTGTTATCTCTACAAATTTGTTAGAATTACATGTCTCTTTGTATACTTTTGATGATTGTCTTTATTTACTTGATGGACATTTCAATCAACTTCGTTCACTTTATGTTGATGTTTATATGATTGTCTCTTCGAATAGAAGTGTCAACAATACGGTAGAGATTATTTTGATATCTAGTTTAAATCAAATAATAATATTATTCTTTTTGTAGAAAGAACTACCTAGTTTAAAATGCTTTTGTCTACATTGTGAGATGATAATAACTGTTTATGATGAATTAGTTATGCCACTTTTACATCGAATGTCGAATTTAGAAAAGCTTGATTTGTCTATTACTGTACGTGAAAGGAAAACAGTTTTTGATGGCAATGATTTGAAGATGAATATCATTAATTATATGCCAAAATTAAACAATTTCACATTTAATATTCATTCATTAAGTAGTTTCTATAAAAAAAGTAATTTATCATTAAATCAAGATATTCAATGGACTTTCAGAGTTCCTAATGATAAACAAATAATCTATTGGACTGATTATTTTCCAAAACAAAAGGAAGGTCATTGCCATATTTATTCGTGTCCATATAAACTAAACTATTACAATGATATAACAAATAATTTTCCAGGTGGAATATTCAAATCTGTTCGTAAAGTATCATTATTTGATGAACGGCCTTTTGAACATGAATTTTTCCTTCAAATTGCTCAATCATTTCCATTCTTGGAAAAATTATGTGTACGTAATCACGTACGACAAATGTATAAAGAATGTAGTAAATCAATCAATGGAAATCAACATTTATCAATCATTAAATATCCTTATCTTAAACAACTGAATATTATTTGTGCTTGCAAAGATTACCATGAACAATTCTTATTCGATACTAAAACGTGTTTACCATTTGATGTTCGTGTTAGTATGCATTATGAACGAGTGAAACAAGTGACATGCAATTTCACAAGTAATAGAACACGAAATAATTGTGCAAAAATGAATTACGCTAATTTATATATAGGAATAAAAATGGTTGGAGATCCTGAGAATTTTTGTGGTGAAACACGAGAAATTTCTGAACATATAAAAAGTTATTTTCCTCGTACCCAAATAGATTATTGTGAATTTATTATTTAAATAAAACATGAACAAAAGCGTCTCAGAAAAAAAAAAGAACAAAATTGAACTAGAATTAGCAAGGACTAGCAGATGTGAAAAGAAAATGGTGCGCATAAAACAGTTGAATTTTATTGTAAGCAAGAAAGTAGATTTTCGGAAATAAATATGATCTGATTTAAAATTGGGACGGTTTAGATTTCGAACATTGTATAAGTGATAGTTTAGAAAGGGATTTTCATTTAAATAAATAAGTAACACATAGATTCGGTTTATGAATTTTAAACATTTGTTAGGTAGTGATACTTTGTCATAGAAAATCTGTCTCTTTGAAGCATGAAGAGTTTGACAAATTGCAAGGCTTTACCTATTCAAGTTGATCGATTGTTCAAAGCGTGAAACCAATCATGAAAAGAAACGAGTTTATTTTGTATTATGCACTAAAAGACTTCTATATAAATCAATTAGTTAAATTAATATAAAAATAATTAAATATGCTGAAGATACTAGATAAACTATGCTAAAATGATTATAGGTGTTCTATCAGTTTATTTACACTTCATTTTATTTGAGATTAGTTGAGAGAAAAGTCATTTAAACGATAATCTGGCGCTTATGAAACACAAAGTGCGATTCGAAATATCTACTAGAAATGTACTTCAAGTGGAGCACCTTACTTATATTTTAGTTTATAAATGCATAAATGAATTTATATGTCTAAGACGAATAGAAAACGATAAGGTCAGAAAAAGTATAATCAACATTTATGAAAGTATATATCTATGTTCAATTGAAGTTTTCGATCACAGATATAATGGACAGAAAAGGGCAAAGCTGGTCATAATTATCTTTTAACTATAACAATAAATCAACAATCAATAGCTATTTTCACTATATTTATAAGTCGATGAAAACGATCAAGTAAGTCAAAATTTTCATCAAAATCATGTTCATGAATATGAATTTATCTTCAGTCAGACCAACACTTGCTTGTAACCGACAATAGTCATTTTAGTTGAATTCCATACAAGATAATCTGATAATAACAAACAGGATGTTTCTTAGAATTTGCATAGAAATTCTATGAAAAATAATGTTCTCTTCAATAATAAAATGATCAAAATTGATCGTTCTGCATGGATCTGAGAAAAAGCCGCAAGATGAGTTTTCCAAAGGTAAAAAATAAGGAACTTCATGAGCTTTTATTATGTCAAACCTACATTCACTGCTGCGCGATCATTGCTAAATTCTGCGAAAAAAAATTTGGGAATTATGATAAAAGTTGACATTGAGAGTTTAACTTTAGCAAAATCAAATTTTCATATGGTCGTGAGCAATAAATACGTAGCTATGCCATTGTTTCGATGATATCTAGAAAAACGTTTTTTTTTGCCATAAAGGTGACTTAGAAGCGTTGAAGGCAGTAGTTGAGGAAGTTGAAGTATTGAATGTAGTTGAAAAGTGATAATAGTGGTATTTAAAGTTGAATTAAATCTCGTACTACTCAAAGTAGTCGACAAATGCTTGTATTCGAAATCGACGAGACATTTGGGCCTGCAAAATGTTTTTGAAGTATTTTTAATGGCGTTAGAAAATACAGTGAACGAAACCTGAATGCTAGAAAAAATAACTTCTTCAGTTCATTTTTCTGGTGCAATTGTGGGTTGTAGACGAATAAGTATATAGAATTTTATATATTGATAAGTTTTGATTCGCATAAAATGTTGAATATCTTGTGTGAAAGTCAAATTCTCGTTGCCTTTTGATTTTGTATTTTCAGAAAACTTATTATTTTAACAGTTGTGAAATCTAATTGGCTTCGTTTTTGTAGAATGTATTTTTACTTTAATCTAAAGCTGCAGCACAATTATCAAATAAATAAAATGAAAAAAGCATGACAGACTGACGTTACGATCTACAAAGTGTGATCTTAATTTATGGCTGTTTGATCAAGTTTTCGACCTCTTCAATTTTGACAGAAGAGAGAACTGAAGATTCTCTAACTACTCGAATTTTTTCAGTTCAATAAAATCGATTCTTCTCGAGCTGAAAGAATTTTATATATTTTACTGTAATTTGAAATAAAATTTATTACCAATTGATGAATTAATATGAACAAATGATGATAACTAAAAAAAAGTATCTCAACGGTTGCGAACTTTTTTCTCCACCTTCTTATCTTGATACAAATTAAATCTGAATAGAGGGCATGCTTTCATACCTTTTTGAGTGTCGTTTGTTGATTTTTCATTCGTACTAGTAGAATCATCACTTGGTTTATAGAGTAACAACAGTAGAACGACAACAAAAGTTATTGATAGTAGTATGCAAATGTTTTTGGAAAACATAATGAATCGCAACAGCCTCGAGCTCCTATGTGCATCATATGAATAGAATGACAACATTAAAAATGGACAGTGACTATACTGCTTTGACGTTGGTCTTTGTGTATCGAAAGAATCTCGTCGATGTTTACATACAAATTTCTTCGTTCAACACCAAATGTAAATTGAAAAATCAAAAAGAAAAATAAGCGATTTTGTGACAAGAAGATCGACTGAATAAGCGAGTCCAACGTTTTGTTTGCTATTTTTTATTCAAAGAGACAAAAGTAAGTATTTTCGAAACGAATTTCATTAAAACTATTTTCAAAATGCGATAATGTGTGCCATATATTTGATGTCTTTGAATTTAATATGTACTCATAGATTCATTTCAGTCATAAAAAAACAAAGAAATATACTTCCTTATTCATCTTGATCAAGTATTTCGTTTTATTGCGAGAATTACTCGAAATTGCACATTATATTATGTTACATGTATTGGACATCCGTTTCTTTTCTTAAAAAAATCAAGGAAAGAAGGTATTTTTTTTTCTTCAATCTTTGTGAATCGTGAATATCAAACGCCTGCAGAAAAGATACAACATAAAGTTCGAAATCATCATCGAAAAGACAATAGGATGGTAAGTAGTGCTTATCTTTACAATTTTCTCTACATTTTTGGGTTAGTATGTTTCTCGATCAAATTTTTCTGGGCAGAGTATTATAATCGATATGTACTGTTGTCAACGAATTTTATCCAATATTCTCTCATTTTTTTCTATCGAGGGCAAAAAATCTCAAAGGCGAAAATTCATCATCGTCATTATCAGTTACATTAGACTTATCACGTATTAGATTGATGGTAGTCCTCAGTCAGCATGACGATCGAAAAGCTTTCGAATAGACCGTATAATATTAATTGCAACGACTATCGATTACTTTCGTATTTATTTAATTACAATGTTGATTGTTTTCAAATATGTTGATCAACTTATATGTTTGTTTGCTAACAAGAAAAATGAATTGTATAAAATGAAACAAGTATATAGGTTGATGAATTCAAATATTAGCGCTATATGATTGACAAACTCGATCATTTAGTGAATTGAAGAGAGATGCAAGACGTTCCAATTTTTATTGTTCTGTTGATTTCTCTTATTAAAATGTTTGAAACCAACAGTTGCCTCTCTTACAACAGACTAATTAAGATTATTTGAACATTCTATCGAAATATCACTGACGTATTCGATAAATTCACTTTTCCAAATAATGCATGTAAAACTAACTTTAATTTTTTGTTACTGGTTGAATAGCATTAAGATTATACATTCAGATTTAGTATTTCATTGTTTAAGGGCCCCCCCCCCCCCTCAGAAAATCCAATTTTTCGGAGATGAGTCGAAATTGAAGTTTTATCATAGCAAGATGCACTGAAGTCTCCTCTTTCAGAATATCTATGTTTTATCGAAAAATGAATTGATTTTGACGAACTTATCGTCTAAAACTTTGCTCCTACTATCATATTTTTCGAGAAATTTTCATGGTGTTTTTTCAAGGTTTTTCGACTTTTTAGGCTGCTTTCTCTTTGCACCATCATTTCGTAAAGTTTTTTTATATACTAATCACTAAGAGACTATCAACATTTAATATTAAGATCACACATTTATAGCCTGTCTTGACCATTGATATATAAATCAGGTGATTTTCGGAAAAATCGACTTCTAATACTTATTTTTCGTTTTTCTCAAAATCAATTTTTTCGAGTTTACCGTTTACGCGGGGAAGAATTTCTTAATACTGACTCAATAGAGAAGGGATAATTTTTTTTTGTTGAATAGAGGACAGTTAGGGCTAGATCCTCACAGGCTCCGATTTTTGAATTTCTCATTTGCTGAAATAAAAAACTCAGATATTTCATATTTATTAGCACTTTGAATTTGAACATTTTTCGAAAAAGTATTTTTAAAAATCAAACAAAGGGAAATTCAAAATTCGGGCTCTGTGAGGATCTGGCCCTAAGGGTACTCTACAAGTTAAAAACCGCCCGAGCTTGTTAGCTTGTATCCTTATTGTGAAATCCTTCCCCGCGTAAAGGGTAATGAATTACCCAGAACTTGTGCATTTCTTTGAGATTTGGGGAAGATATTTTAACCATAAGCTATTCTAGTCAAGACTAACATTCTCTGAAATTTTGGTAGAAATCGGATGAAAAATAACAAAGTTCGTTTCTGAGGGGGGAGGCCCCTTAAGACAGATTCGAACAGGTCGCTTTATGCAGATTTTAAAACATATGTTTCAGTTGAAAAAGCATTTCTCATCGCGGAGTAATATGCGTTTTTACGTTGTAACAAGATTTCCTGTATAGAGGTTATAAATGAACTGAAACATAACAAAGGATCTTGTGTTGATTAAAAACCAAACTAAGCATTTATGCACAAAAAAAACAGCTGTTCGATTTTTGCTGATTATGAAAATGAAAATTTTGATTTTCAACTTTTTCATCTGACAATCCTACTAACGGTATGCGGCACCTCATTCCTTCTCCCATAAAAATTGCGTGATAAACGACGTTGATTTCTTTGAGTCATGAAATACTCTTTGACAATCATCGACATATCTCTGTAAGCAGTCAATGAGAAATTCATTACAAATTTCCTTTTTTTTGTTTCATCATTGAAATTGGAATTTTTACAATCTAAGCTGATAATAAACTAAAGATTCACAATGAAATCATTTTAGATGGTGTAGAATTCATGATGTCTCGAATAAATAACGAATTGAAATAATTCTTATGTGGAGAATTGGTATTCATATCGATGAAAAAGTAGAGGCAAAACTCTCGAAACTCAATCAAAAAAAAAAAGAAATATAATCCTATACTATCGAAGAGTGCTAATTCGATGAAACTAATATTTGTTCGATTCACTTCTATTATGAAAAAAACCATGTACAGAAAGAAAAAAGAAACTATTGTAGCTATAAATTTCTGTTATTGGTTTTGCACAATGCATAAGTACCGGCTGAGGAAAGATGTTTGAAAACCTGCATAATAAAAACTGTTTCGAACATAGTTTTGTTTTGCAATCAGGATTTGTTTCTACGTTTTTTATGGAGCTTTCCACGGCGCATTTCTTAAAAAATTCATGCTTTCATCATTTTCTTAGGTCGAGATATAAGCCAAACAAAAAGTGTTGCGAACATTTTGGCACATATCACAGCAACGCATTTTCGAAAGACATTAACACAAATCTACAGTTACAATAGTTTTTCGTTCTTGCTTTGCATCGTTCTTCTTTAAATAGAAAAGAATCGAAATTTATCGCAAAGCCTGAATTTATCATACATGCACAAAAAAGCCTTTGTCAGAAGGAAAACAATAATTCATGACTTCAGCTCAAACCAAAGATCTTACAATTGACAAATTTAAGAGAAAATATCTAACTGTATTCTTTACCTAACACTGTTTAGTAGTGTAGGAATATATTTCTATTATTTCAATTGAATCTTTAGTGTTTTCGCCATTATTTTTGTATCGACATAAAACTGCTATGAATACCTATTCTCCACATGAAAATTATTTCAATTCGTTATTTATTCGAGACATCATGAATTCTACATCATCTAAAATGATTTCATTGTGAATCTTTAGTTTATTATTAGCTTAGATTGTAAAAATTCCAATTCCAATGATGAAACAAAAAAAAGAAAATTTCGAATAAATTTCTTATTGACTGCTTACAGCGATATGTCGATGATTGTCAAGGAGTAATTCATTATCGAAAGAAATCAAAGTCGTTTACCACGCAACTTGTATGGGAGAAGAAATGCAATGTTCGGAGTATGGGTAAACTTCGATAATATATTCAATTAGAATGAGAGTATTGCACGAGCTTTTCTTATGAAAAAAAAGTCTTTCGGATTTGTTACTCCTGTGTAATGAAATTAGTGAAGATGAATTAAATAGTTTATATGGTATGTGTCGAAACAGTTTAGTATTGATATATCATTCATTAAAATTTGAACTTTTAAAACTTCATGATAAAATTTTACCAATTTCTACTTATTTACATTTTATTGGTAATCTAGGTGCTGTTTGTGCTGATGGTTTACCATTAAATGTATGCTATTGTAGCAAATATTCGCAACTATATTTACAACATGATACATAAACTTTTTGGTTCATATCATCTGTTGAAGAATTGAATTTTGAAATATTTGTACGCTAAAATATTTTCTTACATTTAGCAATGAATAATTTTTATCGACATAGCCAAATGAAATAATTTTATTCAATAAATGTTCAATGAGCTGACAAGTGTCTACATTCATTTTCCAAGACAAAGCGTACAGTGAATTGTCATTAGTCATATATTTTGTTATTTGCCAAAGCATTATTCGATAAAGGAAAATTTTTGAAAATTTTCATCGATTGTTTTTTGTATGAAATATTTAAAAGTTTTCTCTCAAAAGATGTAAATGTAAAAGTTATTAAGTAAGGTGCACATAACACAAAATTGGAGTGAACTTTATCGTTCATTGATGTATATACATGGCATGATATAGAATTTGAAGAGCTATTTATGAGTATATATTTTTTATTTCAATTAGATTATTCACTTGTTTAAAAAGATACCAATTGTAATAAGATCACAAGTATAACCTAAATCAGTTTTCTCAAAATAACTCTTAACTTCTTCAAAAATCTTTGAAAATATTTTTTTTTCTGATTCAGCATCAAAAAGCGAGCAAAAAAAAATATTATTTTCTTAGATTTACGACAATCAAGGTGAGAAACCGTTATCGATGCATGTAAGCTTATAGCATGTGTTTATAGGCAATTTTTGTAAAATGATATAGTTAGTGTTTTTTGATAGAAGATGGGAGGCAATCTCTTATCTCATTGAAATTACCCTGATCATAGTTAGAAAAATACTCATTTAATTTTTTCAAGATTTGGCTTTCTTCTTCAGAAATTCAAACGTCGTCATTTTAAAGTATAAGGCGCAAAAATGAACTCATTTACGGTAATTTCTATGATTAAAACTGAATTGAAAAACAAAATAAACATCATATTCACAATCAGCGTGAAAATCTACGCTAGGGTACCTGCAATTTAGCCCAATTAATTTATCTTACACAGCCTTTTTCCTCGAAAATCTTCTCAATGATCGATTTTTCATTTCACACAACATATACTGCATGTATGTGAGCCAGTGTTGATTTTTACGCTGATTCTGAATATTATGATTAATTTGTTTTTCAACTGAATATGATAATAGTAATTAAAAAACCCAAGGACATTTTTTTCCTGCTCAAACGAAGACAGGTCGAATTTCTCAACAATAAAACCAAAATTAAACGAGTATTTTTCTAACTACGATCAGGGTGATTTCGATGAGAGAAGACATTGCCTCTTATCTTCTCTCAGAAAAAACTAACTAGATAAGTTTTACAAAATTGTCTTTGAACAAATGCTGTCAACCAACATATACTGATAATGGTTTTTGATGTTGTTTATCTTAAATCTAAGAAAATAATATTTTCAAAGGTTTTTAAAAAGTTAAGAGTTATTTTGAGAAAACTGATTTTGGTTCTACCTGTTGTCTCATCAGTATTTGAACTATTTTTCAAGCAAAGAAAAATCTAACTGAAAATACAAATATATTTTCATAATCAGCTTTTCAAGTTCGGTCAAACCATATGCATATAAATCAATGAAAAGCAAAGCCTACTCCAAGTTTGTGTTATGCACATCTTATTGTGATTGATGTTGTATTTTTGTAAACAATAGATGATCGTCCAAAAAACGATCACAATCATTAAATTAAAAAATTAGAAAAACACTTATTACGAAAATTATTGTAAAGAATTTCGTTCTGTTTCATTCGTTGAACTGATACAACATTTTATTGCCAGAAGTATTTTCTTATTTCATTCTAACATCTTCAGAATATAGAATGATTGCCGAAATAAACTTGTACAAAAATGTTCATGTTTCTTGTCAAAAAATCATCATTAAATAGGTAAGTTCAAATAACTATGAATATAAGAATAATTTGAAATCTTAATAGTTAATTACAATATAAATGAGTAAAGTTCTTGAATGCAAAATCTTAAGAAAAAGATCTACTTTTGTTATCTATTGAAAAATGAAGACCTTGAATTCATGTGTAATGACTAGCAAAATGCTTCATGTACATATACCATGCACTTTTCATAACATATATGTCGACGTATTCTAGAGTATACTATATTCTCAATTACATGCAATAATAATTTTCACATGTCGATACATCTGATCATCGCATGCAAACAAACTTTAGAATACCATAAAAATGAAGCGTATGTAGCAATTATACATGACCGTATAGTATTCTTTTCCAAAAATCAGATTTGAACATACACTGTTTGTTTTATAAGACGAATTTTATCATTGAACTATTTACTTACACATTAGAAATACAATAAAAATTGGAAAAAAAATATTTGGTGATCAAATAGGTATGAAATACGCGTATCTATGATTGCCTATAAGTGTGAAGAAATTTCAAAAGTCGATAAGATGTTTCAGCTCAGATAGTTTAGTTACAGAGAAGAGCGACCTTATTTTTACGAAAAATACATAAATATATATCGAAGAAACTACTTAACTCTTGCATTGACCAAATATTATAGTAGACAATAACTAAAATTTGTATGTCGATGCAGAATCACTTTGGTAATAGTTTTTGTAAATACGAAGTTTTCTTGCTGACATACAGCATCTAGAAAAGTTCTAATCATCCTACGTGTACATGCAAATAATACTTTGACATTTACATGAAAGTTATACATTTTGCATCATCATGTCACAATAATGCATGCGAATGTTTGCAATGATGACACTCATATATGTTATTGTCAAGCTCATGTCTATGCATGTACAGCTATTCTGTATTTCTACTCAACAATTATTGATAATATCAGATCATTTGCATGTTCATGCATGAGATATGTCGTCTAGATAAGTATTTTGCAAGTAAATACGAGTTTTTAATTTTATTGTTCACAACATATGATCGGAAATAACGTTATTCAACATATTTGATAATTTTCATAGTTCAGAGAAAGGAATAATGTTCAAGTAATACTGAAAACATACTTTGTTGAGATAAACATAAATCTAATGTTTCTCTTGTAGCTAAAGAGCACTAGATGCATTCAAAAACAAAAATTTTTTTCTCTTTATTTATGACAAAAATTAGTAAATAATGTCACCATAGCGAATCGATGCCCTTCGATAACAACCATGAAGGACAATTTATGAGTAAACATCAATAATTGCGCCATGTAAAATTTTTTTTTTTTTTTTTTCTGCAGATCATCTATGCATCAACCAAAGTAGAGTTTAAGAGTGATCGTCAATCAACGATTTATGACTCAATTTTAAGTATTTCTTTATTATTTAAGTCTGTAGGTAGTATTTAGTTGTTCAAAGATCATTCGTACATTTAGAGGATGAGATCTACTATACTAATTACCAAAAAGGGATGTTTTCGATTTTTCGGATTATTTTGATTTTTCAGAAGTATTTGATTACACTTATTTTTTAATTTCAAATTGACAGATAGTTTTTTAAAAAAATGAAATGTTTACTCTCGATATTTTAATCAGAAGAATCCGATTTCAGTTCTTACTCTCTTGATGATAGTGCATCAAGTAGTTATTCGATAGCCGAACAAAAAATTCTCATGTAAACAAATACTAGATGTGGCAAAAGTTTTGTGATATTTTTTGTTTTGCATGTAACTCTGTTAATGAACATGATAAAATGTTAGTCTTTTTTCCAACATCTTTGAACATTCTGATAGAATCATAAGAGGCAATTTTATGGTTATTTTCTAAATTTTCATAGTGTTAACGATGTGCAAGTATATCATGGTATTGTTTCTTACAAAGAAAAATAAGAGACAGTCCAGTTTTGATAAATATTGTTCATTAATCTTAGCTATAATGTTTGGAACCACTTTGCAAGCTAGTATTGCCGTCAAAGCATGACAATTGTTGCTTATCCTTATGCGAAATACAATTGAAGAATAAGGTTCCTGCCAATTGAACTGGACACTTCACTCTAATATCAAAGCTTTTTTTTGCTATTTTACTCATAAATACATCATTTAAAAATAGTGAAGTCGATGCGGAAATTGTTAGATTAAACTTCCTACATGTTGAAAGTACTAGCATAAAAGACTTGAGCTTCACAAAATAATACAATGAGAACTTGATTTCAGCTAAAGATAATGAAAATATGTTGACAATAAAGCAATATTGATCTTCTAGAAAGTATTGGTAAAGTGATGAATATTTTAGATTATTACATTGATTGAAACAATCTATTTTTATCTATCATTGATTTGATTAAAAGTGAACATTGTTATTGATCATAACATGAACTTTTCTGATTTTTGCTTGTGAGAATCAACACAATAACAGATATGTTTTGTGTTAATGGTCTATTACAATTTAGCAAAATAGCAATTAACATTTTGTCTTGTATGTCGATTACAACACTCGATAGTGCATCTGTTCAAAAAATGACCAACATTTTGTTATGTCTTTGCATTCAGTCACATACAAAACAAAAATTATCATAAAGCTTTTAGCACACTGGATATAACTGCAATGATTGTAACAAGGCATACATCGGATGTTGTTTTCTCATGAGACGAAAACTACATAAACAACTGCATTACGATCAGACAAGCATAATAAAAGTGATGAGGCATAATTAAATGCTTATAAACGACGTTCCTCTTCATTAACCAAGCATATTTTTCTTATTTCTTGAAAAAAAATATATATACAGGTACTTTCACATTTCATTTAAAGAGCAGATTCGACTGACATAGTTACTAATTAAATATTTTCATTACAGACATTTTTTCAACAGAAGTATAAATTCTTCTC